>PVIH01003644.1:32489-140039 GCA_004025045.1 Sigmodon hispidus
ATTGAAAATCCTCGCAGCAGCCGCTCCCAGCCCGTGCAGCCAGCTTTAAACCCCAGGTTCACCACTCAGCTACTGCCACGTGGGCCTCTACCATAGGGCCACGCATACGGAAGCAAGCGAGTCAGCTCCGCACAAACCATATTTGGAGTTGTTTGTCGGAGGAGCACTCGCCGTCGGGGTGGCGGAAGGCGGAAGCCAGTGCCATCTTTAAGGCGCGGCACTCACGCAGCTCCCAACAGAGTATATTTTGAGTTATTTCCTGCAGGTAATGAAGTCTTGTTATACAAGGAGCAAGTAGGACATGCCATTATTCCCTTGGCTTGTTGCCACATAATCAAAAAATTTTCTTCCAACCTTTGTTGTTAACATCATGGTTTTTTTTTTTTAAATCAAGCTCCTAGGCTTTTAGTTAACCCTATTAATAGCTGGTCAATTTCATCATTACCTTGTCCCAGAGGTTCTGGTAGATACATATGGATTAAATATGTGTTATATACAAAGAATGATTTTAATTTCTGATTACTTGGTATAGTTGAATAAATAACAAAGTTAATTCTAAATCATCAGAAATAAGTTCAGAAGTTTCAATACATAAAACAACTTTCTGCATATTGAGAGTCAGTATCTATATTAAGAGGTTCTGGAAAATCTAATAATGCCATGAGAATAGCATATAATTCTGACTTTTGAATAGAATCATAAGATCCACTTTACTAATTTTTCCTCACTTATAACCTGCCTTCCCTGATTTCTTTGAATTAGTATAGAATGTAGGGGCTTCCCTTTAATATATGAGGGAGAATCTAATTAGTTCTTTTTATAAGCTGAAGCCTCTTGCTTTTGAAATATTTGTTGTTAATTTCTCCCCCCAAATTACTGCAAGCTCTTTGCCAATGTTCATTTTCTGCACATAAATGGCAATTTCAGCATTAGCAAAAGGTACCACAATTTCTGCTTGGCCTATTCCTGTTAATTGAAAAAGTTTCAATTTTTCTTTCAGAATCAGTTCAGAAACCCTCTCTACATAGGTCTTTAATTTTTCCTCTGTTTGAATGGTAAAAATATACATTCTAAGGTATTATCTTCTCTCTTCATAAGGATTCCCATAGGAGAATGAGTAGACAGTAATATGACTAGGATGCAATCAAGCCCTTGATCTATATGATCCACATGTGCATTCCCTAACTTTTTTCCTACCAGAGGCAATTTTCTTTTACCCTCAGCTGGTAATTTTCTTGGATTATTCAAGATCTTATCACCTTGTAAGGTTTGAAATAAATGACTTAGCTTTTGAGTAGTTGACCCAATGGTAGGCTTTAGCCAGGTAATATCTCTCAACGGCTTCAGAAAATTATTAAGAGTTTATAATTGATCTCTCCTGATTTGTATTTTTCTGTGGTTGAATTTTCTGCAAACCTATCTTATAGCCTAGGCAATTAATAGAATATCTCTTTGTATTTTTTCAGGAGCAATTTGTACTGCTCAACAAAGCAAATTCTCTTTACTTTATCAAACATTTTTTCTAAGATATCTGTGTTTGAATCAGCTAGCAAGATATTATCTACATAATGGTAAATTATAAAATAAAGAAATAGTTTATAAATTATTTCTAATAACTGTTGTACAAAATATTGACACAAAATGGGACTGTTTAATATTCCTTATGGAAGTCTTCGCAATGATACCTTTTAACAGGCTGGGAATTATTAAAAGTAGGCACTGTGAAGAAAAAATTTTCTCTATCCTGTTTTTGTAAAAGTAGAGTATAAAAGCAGTCTTGTAAATCAATCACTATAATATATCATCTTTTAGGTATTAAAGAAGGCAAGAAAATTTCAGGCTGCAAAGAGCCCATTGGCTGAATCACCTTATTTATAGCTGTCATGCCAGTTACCATTCTCCATATTACAGATTTCTTTTTAATAATACATATAGGAAAATTACAAGGACTGGTCAATTTGTTAATGTGCCAAGCAATTTGCTTTTTCCACACCAACTATTTTAGTGTCTCTAATTTTTCTGATGTTAAAGGTCATTATTCCATTCATACAGCTTTTTCAGTTAATCATTTTAAAGGTAAGGCTGTTGGTACCTTTGAAAGACCAACAGCTATTGTGTCTTCCTTATGTACAACCTGAATGGTTGGTTTTTGGTTTTGATAATACCTTTTAATATTACTTGCAGAAGCATTCTTTATTTTATTATTTGTTTCTGAAACTGGGAAATGTTAATCTGTGTTTTCCATTGCTGTAACATAAATTCATTGCTATGGCACCCATATATGGCTTTAATTTTCCTATTTGTCCTCCAGGCCTTATACATTTGATCTACCTTGTAATTTGTTTTACCTGAGATAAAGTTCTGATCCCTAAAAGGCAATGTCTATCTTTGATGCTGTGCTGTGTTTCTTGTATGTAGCAGAAGGATGGATCCTGTTTTCTCATTCATTCTGCTAGTATGTGTCTTTTTTTTGGGGAACTGAGTCCACTGATGTTGAGAGATATCAATGACAAATGATTGTAGTTTCTGTTAGTAGTGGTATGAGTGCTTTGTTTCTTTTTGTTTTGCTGGTATGAGATTTATTTCTTGTGTTTTCATGAATGTAGTTAACCTCTTTGGGTTGAAGTTTTCTTTTCAGTATCTTTTGTAGGGCTGTATTTGTAGATAGATATTGTTTGAATATGACTATCATGGAATTTTTTGTTTTCTTCATTTGTGGTGCTTAAAAAATTGCTGTGTATAGTAGTCTGGGCTGGTACCTATGGTCTGTTAAGAGTCTCCAGCATATTTTTCCAGGCTTTTCTTGCTTTTAGAATCTCCAATAAGAAGTGGAGCTTATCTTTATATGTTATTTAGTCTTTTTCTTTGCAGCTTTTAATATCTTTCTTTGTTATCTGTGTTTAGTATTTAGATTATTATATGGTGAGGGGATTTTATTTTTCTGGTTCAATCTATTTGGTGTTCTGTATGCTTCTTGTACCTTTATAAGCACGTCCTTCTTTAGGTTAGAAAAAATTCCTGCTATGACTTTGTTAAAAGCATTTTCTTGAACTTTGACCTCTTTCTTCTGTTCTTCTTCTTATTAGGTTTAGTCTTTTCATAGTGTCCCAGATTTCTTGGATGTTTTGAGTCAGAAATATTTTAGATCTAACATTTTCTTGGACTAATGTATCTATTTTTTCTATTATATCTTCAATGACTGAGATTCTCACTTCTGTCTCTTGTATTCTGTTGGTGAAGCTTGTATCTGTAATTTCTATTTGCTTATGTAGATTTTCCATTTCCAGAATCTCCTCAGTTCGCTTTTTTTATTGTTTCTATTTCCATTTCCAAGTCTTGAAAAATCTTATTTATTTTCAACTGTTTTTTTTCTTAGCTTTTAATAGGGATATATCTATTTTCTCCAATTTTTTATTCATCTTATCTTTGATTTTTAAAGAGATTTATTTAATTTTTCTTTAGGGACCTCAAACACCTTCAAAAGTTTGTTTTAAGGGTCTTTTTCTTATACTCCAGCGATTTTGGAATATTTAGGGTTTTCTGTAGTAGTATGGCTGGCCTTTGGTGGCGATAGATTGCCCTAGGTGTTGTTATGCTCTTACTTTGGCATCTAGGCATCTGGGTTTGGGGTGATTATAGGTCTAGGTGATGATTTCTGAGTTTGTCTTTGTTGGGTGGGTGTTTGGTTCCTTGGTTTCTCTTTCTCTCTAGTCCTCTCGTTTGTGTGAACTGTGATTAAGTAGGAGATTTCTGCCCAAGTTTGGGGCTGGACTTCTGGTGACTAGTGTGGCATCTTGTTGAATAGGGCATCTCCACTCAAGCTGGGGACTGTGACATGGTGGTGCTAAGGGGAGAAGGGATTGGAGATAGTTTCTGGGGGCAGTAGTGGGGGTACCTGGAGAATGGAGGTCTGTGTGCAGGGACCTACCTGGAGTTCTGGAAGCTATGGTAGCCTCTGGTTCAACAGGGAGTCTTTGCCTGAGTTGAGGGCTGGGACAAGATGATGAGTTTGAAATGTGAGGCACACCAACAGAGTGGAGGAGGTTCATGGGAGGCTTATCTGGAGTTCTGGTGGTATAGCCTCTGGTCTAGCAGGATGTCTCCCCAAAAGTTGGGAGCTGGAATTTGGGGGGCTGGCAAGGCCTCTGGTCCAGTAGTGAGTCTGCCTGCATTTGCCTATCTGTTCTTCTGGCTGGAGTGGTTAATTCTGTATCCATTGCAATGATCATGTAACTTTTGTCCTATATCTAATTAAATGTAGAATTATATTAATTTGTGTATGTTGAATGACTTACATTTCAGGCTGTCTTAATGTATTCTTGATAACTTTCTGTATGAGTTTTACTGGGAAGTTGTGTTCATCAGACAAACTGATGATAGTTTTCTTTTTTATTGTGTCTTTTTACAGTTTTGATACTAAGATCATAGCAGCTGTGCAGAATAGGCTTAGTAGTGTTTCTTCTCTATTTTGTGGAACAGTTTGAGGGGTGTTAAGTATTAGTAGTTCTTCTTTAAAGGTCTGATGGGACTTGGTAGTCAATCTGTGTGGTTTCAGACTTTATTTTGGTGGGGAGACTTATTACTGTTTCAAACTCATTGCTTGATATAAATCTGCTTACATTCTTTACATTTTCATTTAATTTTGGTAGAATTTATGTGTCTAGAAAGATATCAATTTCTTATAGATTTTCTAGGTTTTTTTGAATACTTTTTTGAATTCAAAGTATTTTCAAATTCAATTATCCTCTAGATGTCACTGAAATCTGTTATAACCTCTACCTTTCCAGCTGGAATTTTATTAATTTGTATTTCTCCTTTATTTTGATTAGTTTGCCGGGAGCTGTTACAAAAATCTTTTATTTTATTGAGAGAACAAAGTCTTTGTTGATTATTATTCTTTTAATCTCTATTTAATTGATTTCTTCATTGATCTTTACAGTAGTAAAGATCTTTCCACCTATTACTTTTGGATTTGTCTTGTTCTTATTTTTCTAAGACCTTATATTATACCATTAGGTTATTTACTTGAGATCTGACTTTTAAAAAAGTACTCACTCATAACTACAAACTCTCTTTAGAACTGCATTAGGTATATCACAGAGGTTCTGGTAATTGTGCTTTTATTTTCATTTGATTTTAAGAATTAAAAAAAATTCCCTTCCTGATTTCTTCAATGATCCACTGATTGGCCAAGTATGCATTCATTGTTCAGTCTCCCCAGTATTTGTATAGTCTATACTTTCTGTTGCTACTGATTTCTAGTTTTATATCATTATGACCTGAGTAGATCCATAACTTTGTATTTGTTAAGACTCACTTTGTGACATAGGATTATATATTTATAAAATGTTTCATGGGCTGCTGAGATTGTGTTTCATTTCTGATGGATAGGATAGTCAGCAGATATTTGTTAGGTTTATTTGATTTAAGGCATAGTTTTACACTGGTTTCTTGTAGCAATATATTGTATATTAGAAATAGTCTAAACTGTCAGAGAACAGAGCCACCCACAGAGGCAAGCCATGAAGGTCAGGGAATGGTGACCGACGCCTTTAATTCTATCGCTCTGGGGCAAAGGTCTCTCTGGATCTCTGTGAGTTCAAGGCCTAACAAAGCACGTACCTTTAATCCTAGCACTAGGAAAGTTGAACCAGGAAGTAAGATAGCTGGGTGAAGAGAGAGAAGAAAAAAGTTCAGCTTTGCCTGGCATTTCCCTTTTCAGCTGAGGATGAAGAGTTTTGGGGTCAGAGGATTTATGGAGACAGGCCTGAGAAGTTGGCTGGGTGTGAAGTGGCTGTGGTTTGTTTTTCTATTTCTCTGATATTTCAGCTTTTCTCCAATATCTGGCTTTGGGGTTTTATTATAATACCAATCAGAATTAATACAATAGTTTCACTCTTGATTTTTAGTTTGAGTGTTCTATTTAAAGATGGAAGTGGAGTTTTGAAGTTACCTATTATTATCGTATCAGACTTATCAGATCATTTATCTTCATTGTGTTTATTTTTTGAAATGAGGAACCCCACAATTCAGTGCATCTATGACATATGTCATGTCTTCTTGATAGAAAATCTTTTTATTAGTATCTAGTGGTTATTTCTTCTAATTTTCAAGTTCACTCTATCAGATATCACAATAGTTACAACTATCTTGGTTTTGGCTTTCTTTTATTTTTATTTTTTTTTTCATTTTACATACCAACTACAGTTCCCCCTTTCTCCACTCCTCCCAGTCCTCTCAGTCCAGTCCAGCCACTCCTCAGCAAGGGTAAGGCTTCCCATGGGGAGTCAACAAAGTCTGGCATATCAAGCTGAGGCAGGACCAAGACCCTCTTCCCTGCATTAAGGCTGAGATAGGTATCTATCTCATAGGGAATGGGCTCCAAAAATCTACTTAATGCATTAGGGATAAATCCTGGTCCCACTGCCAGGGGCCCCACTGTGAGATGACTTAGCCCTAATAGGCCTGAGGGCCATCTGGTCCAAACTGGTAATGGAGAATGCTTATAACATACTTCCTGAAAGCCAACCTGGGTTTGCCTGAGGGCCTTGACAATGGTGTCTGAGTGGAGGCTTGAGATGACTTGGACCAATGAGGGGGAGCCATGTCACATCAACAGATGCCTGGGCAGCAGACTCCTCCCCAGGCAGGGTGGAGGGTATATAAGGCTTGCTCCTTGACTAAGGATCTTGGTTGGTTCCTTAAATGTCTTTCAACCATTTGAGATGCTTATGTTGAATTAGATCTATACCCAATTTTTAAATTGTATTATTTGGTATTTTAATGTCTAATTTCTTGAGTTTTTTGTATATTTAGAAGATCAGCCCTCTCTCCAATGTAGGGTTGGTGAAGATCTTTTCCCATTCTGTATGCTGCCATTTTGTCTTTTGACTATGTTCTTTGTCTTACAGCAGCTTCTCAGTTTCAGGAGGTTCCATTTTTAAGTGTCAATCTCAGTGTCTGTGTTACTGGTGTTATATTTAGGAAGCAGTCTCCTGCACCAATGCATTCAAGGATATTTTCCACTTTATCTTGTGTCAGGTTCAGTGTAACTGGATTTATGTTGAGGTCTTTGATCTACTTGGACTTGAGTTTTGTGCAGGGTGATAGATATGGATCTATTTGCATTCTTCTGCATGTCAACATCAGTTATGCCAGCAACATTTATTGAAGATGCTTTCTTTTTTCCATTATACAATTTTGGCTTCTTTGTCAAAAATCAGGTGTTCCTAGGTGTATGGATTAATTTCAGGGTCTTTAATTCAATTCCATTGATCCACATGTCTGTTTTTATGCCAGTACCAGGCTGTTTTTATTACTATAATAGAGCTTGAAGTCAGGGATGGTGATGTATCCAGAAGTTCTTTTATTGTACAGGATTGTTTTGGTTATCCTAGGTTTTTTGTTTTTCCATATTCTTTCAAAGTCTGTGAAGATTTGTGTTGGGATTTTGATGGAACTTGCATTGAATCTGTAGATTGCTTTTGGGTAAGATTCCCATTTCAGAAATGAAAAAGGGAACATAACATCAGACACTGAGGAAAACCCAGAATCATTAGGCCATCCTTCAAAAACCTGTATTCCACAAAATCAGAAAATCTAAAAGAAATAGACAATTTTCTGAATTGATAACCACTTACCCAAATTAAATCAAGACCAGATAAACAACTTAAATAGATCTATAACCCCTAAGGAAATAGAAGCTGTCACTAAAAATCTTTCAACCAAAAAAGATCCCAGGGCCAGATGGCTTCTGTATAGAATTCTCCCAGAATTTCAAAGAAGAGCTAATACCAATATTCCTCAAATTATTACACACAATAGAAACAGAAGGAACATTACCAATCTCTTTTTATGAGGCCATAGTTACCTTGATATCCAAACCTCAAAAAGAAGCACCGAAGAAAGAGAATTACAAACAAATTTCCCTCATGAACACTGATGCAGAAATACTCAATAAAATACTGGTAAACTGAATCCAATAACAGATCAAAAATTCATATATTATGATCAAGTAGGCTTCATTCCAGAGATGCAGGGATGGTTTAACATATAAAAATTCTTCAATGCCATCCACCATATATACAAACTGAAAAAAAAAATCACAGGATCATTTCATTAGATGTTGAAAAAGCCTTCAATAAAATCCAACACCCCTTCATTATAAAGTTCCTAGAGAAATCAGGAATACAAGAAACACACCTAAACACTATAAAGGCAATAAATAGCAAGCCATCAGCTAACATCAAATTAAATTGAGAGAAACTCAAAGCGATTCTACTAAAAGCAGAAACAAGGCAAGGATGTCCATTCTTTCCACATCTATTTAATATAGTACCAGCTAAAGCAATGAGATAACAAAAGGAGATTAAGGGGATACAAATTGGAAAAGTAAAAAGCAAAACTTTTGCTATTCAGAGATATGACAATGCACTGATAGTATACATAAGTGATCCAGAAATTCTAGCAAAAAACTCCTACAGCTGATAAACACCATCAGTTATGTGGCAATATAGAAGATTAACTAAAAAAAAAAAATCAGTAGTCCTCCTATATACAAACGATGAGTTAAGAAAGAAATCAGAGAAACATCACCCCTTACAATTGCCACAAATAACATAAAATATCTTGGGGTAACTCTAACCAAACAAGTCAAAAGATTTGTATGACAAGAGCTTTGAGACTTTGAAGAAAGAAATTGAAGAAGTATTAGAAAATGGAAAGATCTCTTGTGCTTTTTGATAGACAGGATCAACAGTAAAAATTGGCTTTTACTAGTTTGATAGGTTGGAGTCTATTGTTTCTTAGAGACAAGAGGTAGTTGAATTTAGCTTAAAAATCTATTAATTTTCTTCATGTATATGATATGTAGCATGGATGTGGACAACTTTGTGGAGTCAGATCTTTGCATGGGTTCTGAGAATTAAATTTAAGTCAGACTTTGCATCTTTATTCACCAGGTAATCTTGCTATCCATAGTCTTTTAATCTAGTCAGCCAGTCTGTATCTATTTGTTGATATTTTGAAGCTATTTGTATTTAACCGTTGGGGGGCATTTACTAATTCCTGTGATTTTATTGGTTGTTTTTCCTTTTGAAGGATTATTGTTTATTCATTTGGAATAATCTCTCTTCTGTTAGTATTAGGGGTTTGCTGGTTTAGTGTGATGACATAATGGATTCCTTTTAAGGTCTCTTTTATCTATTCCCATCATGAGCTTTATTCTTTCTTATGCTATTGTAATTAGAATTTCTTTCTCTGTGTCTCTGTATAGCATCTCTTTAAAAATCAACTGCAGTGCTGGCTTGATGGTCATAAATTGCCATAGTCTATGTTTGTTTTTAAATGTTCTTATTTCACTATCAGGTTCAAAAGATAGCTTTGTTGGCTATCACAATCTTAGTTGGCAGCTATTTATTTTCAGGGTTGAAATATGTTGTTTCATGCTTTCCTGGCTTTTAGGGTTGCTATGGAAGACTGGATGTTATTCTGATGTATTTGTTTTAGTAGGTGGAACTGTCTTTTCCCTTTAAGATTTCAAAATATAAATTCCTTTGGGATTTCAAATTCTGAGCATGCCATTAAAATAATGTTATTTAATTTGCCCATATTTTTTGTATTTCTATCTTTTTGAGATCAATTTCTATTGTAATTCTACTGGAGTCAGAGAGCATCATTTAAAATGTATTCACTTTTTTTGCATATCATTATATGGTCATCTTGATTTAAAAAATATATATGCATGAGTTTTCTGTTTGCATGTATGCACCATGTATGTTCTTGGTGCCTGTGGAGGTCAGACAAAAGGTTTCAGATCCCCTAGAGCTGGAGTTATAGATGGCTGTGAGCCACCATGTAGTTGTTGGGAATTGAACTCAGGATCTCTGGAAGAACAGCCAGTG
This sequence comes from Sigmodon hispidus, assembly GCA_004025045.1. Taxonomy (NCBI): domain Eukaryota; kingdom Metazoa; phylum Chordata; class Mammalia; order Rodentia; family Cricetidae; genus Sigmodon; species Sigmodon hispidus. Next base: position 42,392 of record PVIH01003644.1, read on the forward strand.
CTCTTAACCTTTCAGCCATCTCTCCAGCCCCCTACAATTATCTTATAGAGAAAAATGATCCTTAATAATTACAAATGCTCACTGCTTACATTTTATAAAGTTTTATAAAAACTTTTATTGTTAATTTATGAATTTATTCAATGAAATAATACAATATAAATACATATTTTTATGACATTTTGGTCACATATTTATTTCATCACTTAAGATGCATTTCACTCTAGACTGTACTAGATGTTGAGTATCTATGAGAATAGGTTCAATGTTATATTTAGAAAAATACACTGCATAAAAAGACAAATATGCAGTAAGTAACATCATAAAATACATGTAAAGCACTACTTTAAGAAATAAATAAACTTTATGGTATAAAATTTGAATTTGAACAAGAACAAAAATAATTCACTGAAAGTCATAGGTCTTGGGGATTGGAAAATAGATCAGCTGCTAACAGCGTTTGTTGCTTTTCCAGATGATGAGAGTTCAGTTCTCAGGCTCCACAACCACTTGTAACTCCGTACCATCTTTTGGGATGTGCACACAGACTCTCTCTCTCTCTCTCTCTCTCTCTCTCTCTCTCTCTCTCACACACACACACACACACACACATATAAACCCTAAAAACAAAGACCTATTATACTCTGCTGTTAGCTTTCAAAGAAAGTGATCAGAGGGCACAGAGCTTCACAGAAATAACTATTGAGTTGTCTTTCTATCCTTAAATGCATCTATGGCAACTCTTCAAGGCTTCATGTTTACAAGATCTTGGACCCACAAAGGAGCCTGTGAGTGGGGCATAAGAGAAAGAGGAGAGACAGTACTTGTAGTGTCCCAGAAGACAAAGGAGATGTTTCAGAATCAAGAGTATGGCCAGCACTGTGCACACAAGACTCAGGTAAATAAATTAAAGTGTCCATTGAGTTCTGTGATAAGGAATTACAGTAAGGCAGGTGGTGGTGGTAATGGCTGAAGGCAGTCTCTTCAGAAGGAAGTGATAAACGAGGAAGAGGAAATGGGTCAATAGGAAACCATTTCTTAGAGACAGCAGCAGGAGACAGGTACGAGGACAGGCTTCTCCCTTCCTTCTTCAGACCAGGTAGGGTGTGTCTGCACCTAGTCTAGATACCTACCTGCTGGTCTTCCTTGCAGTTAGGGGTGTCTTTAGGGCACTGGATAATAAAGGGGAAAAGTTTCATTTACCCCCTAACCCTCGGGTTTCACTCAAGTCCTGAGTGTGAGGAACAGTAAATAGTGAACGAATCACCACAAACTCAGTCATAGTTTCCTGGGCCAGGCAGCAGCTATGGTACTGCAGATAATAGTTATTTTGAAAAGATTGCCAATCTGTTTCACTGGGCTGTATTATCCTTTGTAAAGAAGCTCTCAGTGGAGAATCAACCCTTACACTATGGACCTTCGAGAGAGGCTCAGGGAAGCTGCTTCTTCCTAATTATATGTGAGCAGATTCGGAAGAACCGTCGTTAACTGTGCTAACACTCAAAGCCTCTTCTAAAGATGGCTTTAGGTCTGGGTGGTCACAGCCTCAGGGGCCCCAACGTCTAACTTCCGGTGAGGGAGGCCGTCGAGGGGCGCGCGGAGCCCAGGTTCCCACCCAGCAGCCCTCCCGGTTCCAAAGGTTCCGAGGAGGAACCGCGGCGCTCGTGTCTCCGGCGGTTGCTGCGGACGCGCCCCAGGCGCTGACCTGCGGCCGCCGCGGAGGCGACAGGTGGAGCGGTGCCCGGCGGGGATCGTGGCAGTCGCCGCGGGGCCATGCTGAGCTGGCTGCGGGGCTTTGTGCTTCCCCCAGCGGCCTGCCAGAGTGATTATGACCGCCTGGCCTATGAGATCCTCTTCGAAGACCTGGACCGCAATGGGGATGGTGTGGTGGACATCGGGGAGCTCCGGGATGGACTGAAAAACTGGAATTCCTCCTTTGGTTCCGACTCCGAGAAGGTGAGCCACTGGGGGAGAGAATGTGGCACTGGGAATGTTGGAAAGACGTGGTGCCCATGAGCGGAGCCAACCTGCCGCCTTGCCCCTTCCAGAATTTTCTAGAGTTTTCCTGAGCTGGTGAAGGAGTCGAAGTGGAATTCCCTTTTGTGGGGTTCTTCATGCAGAATAACACAGTCCCAGCGAAACTTGTTGTCAACGTTCTCAAAATAGTCATCTGTAGTGATAAAACCACCCAGACTTTTGAAGGAAAATTCTGAAGTTCTGAACATTTCCTGTCCCGAAGGATCAGGACTCTGTTAGCTTGTGTCCAAAGTAAATCTGATTTCTTAAGAGGCTTTCCGCCTAGGGCAGCTTGCACCAGGAACTATACACAGAGAGTATCCCAGAACTGGTGTCTTTCTGACTTAACAGTACACAAATCTTGCATAAACTAGGATTGTCTTTCTTTTCTAGAATGACCACCACTCCCGGGGCCCCTTTCTAGTCAGTCCCCTTGGTCTACAAGGTACTCCAAGTCAAACGCACAAATCTAAAGATTTGCAGCTTGAACTCACATGTGAGAGAGAATACTCTTTCTGGGTCTGGGTTAACAAAGTGTAAACTTTCTTCTTCCTTCGTTCCTTCGTTCCTTCGTTCCTTCGTTCCTTCGTTCCTCCCTCCCTCCCTCCCTCCCTCCCTTCCTTCCTTCCTTCCAACAAGACCACACCTACAACAACTTCTAATAGTGCCACTACCTGTGGGCCTATGTGAGTCATTTTTAATCAAACTACCACAGACTGTGTTTCTTAGAAATATACCATTGAGTATTGTCTCTTCGTCAAAGTAGAGCTATAGGCTTTGGCTTTTTGGCTTAGTATTTGTCTGATATTTTAGGTCAGGGAAATTGAGCTATCATACCTTTTCAAAATGCATGTATTTTGGGCTTTCCATGTATGTTGTGTGGTGTTACTGGGATTTTGAATGAGTGGATCTACTCAACTTTCAGGGTCCAGTAATTCCAGTCTCCAATATTCTTTGTAATGATGGAGCTGAGAATTCTTTGATTTAGTAATTATTGTTGAAGGGTGCCTTGTGGCTGTGTGTATAAACTAACATCTAAGTAGAGTCAAATTAGGTTAAGCTTTATATGGTGTTTCTGAAGGCACCCAGCTCAGTTTTTTTAATATTAGTTATGAAGTTGAGTAATATTTCTTATTGGCTATCAAACCTGGCAGAAGCAGAGAGATAATATCTAGATATATACTAGTCACTATACTCTTGGACCCAACTTTCCTTTTTTTTGGTCTCTGTCTGACTGCAAGTAGTCAACCATATTGCTAATCCCAGTGGCCCATGTGCAATAAGGCTTGACAGGACCTCCCAGCAGCTATGTTGGAATGCTAGGAAGCTGAGTGGCCACCTCTGGTCACCTTTTGTCTCGTAGAAGCTTGATCATAAAGAGATTCTGTGTAGTGAATTGGGAGAGGCATCATGCTTGAAGTGACACTTGTTCTTATCATTCACTTTTGTCAATTATATATGTTTTAGGCTTGCTTCTAAATCTTAGGGGTTTCAAAAAGATGTTCTGTTGTCTATAGCCATTGGTTATGCTTTCTGGTATGTGTGCATGTAGTGGAGAGTAGCCTAAGACTTTTTATTCTGTAATATTGTTAATGTCATTCTCCAAGATTTATTTTGAAAATAAAACTTTGTAGTATTCCTTTCATATGTAGAAAACTAGATTATAAATAAGCATAAAATAAACATTTAAAAAGTTGTATTTTAAAATTTATGTTTAAATACTGTATTACCTGGTAAAGTTATGACTTCTGTTGCGTTTTCTTTTCTTTTTTTTTTTTTAAAGAAATTGGTAAGTTTTGAGGCATACTAGAACAATACTGACATTTCCCATAATATAGTCAAGAATGAATGATGAATGATACTTGAACATCAGTTTTTTTTTTTTTTTTTTTTTTTTTTGGCTCAGATCCATCGAAGAAGGGTCACTTCAAGATAACTGTTAGGCTCTCTACAGTAGGGAGGTTCAACTTCTGATGGACTGAGACTTGCAGTTTTGCAAAAGCTTCTTTTTATTGTTAAATTATTCCTAGACAGTTTCTAAATTCCAAGTCAATTCCAAGTCAATTTTCGAATATCCAAACTTCTTACCTGGATTTGTTTGAAGGAATCATTTGCCTAAGCAATTCTCAGCCATGAGACTTCCTGGTTTGCCAAGTCCTCTCAAGACTAAGTTTTGAAAGGCTCTGTGATTCCTTCAGGAAGAACTTAGATAAGAATCACTGACTTTAAATAGGAGGTAGTTTAAAGCCTAGGTGGCAGCGCTCCAGAATTCAAGCCTGATGAAATGGCTCTGTGGAATCTCTAGCTACACTCAAAACAAAGACTGATTTTTCTCAAGCTGTGATTTAATACTGTTTATATGTGTGGTGGTTTAAAGAAAATGACCCTTAAAGGAAATGACACTATTAGGAGGTGTGGCTTTGTTGGAGTAGGTGTGTGTGGCCTTGTTGAAGGAAGTATGACACTACACTGTGGGAGTGGGCTTTGATATCTCCTATGCTCAAGCTACATTCAGTATAGATTCAGTCTTCCTCTTGTTATCTTCGGATCAAGATATATAATTCTCAGCTTCTTCTCCAGCACCATGTCTGCCTACATGCATCCATATTGCACCATGATGATGGACTAAATCTCTGAAAATGTAAGCCATTCCAATTAAATGTTTTTCCTTTATAAGAGTTTCTGTAGTCTTGGTGTCTCTTCATAGCAATAGAAACCCTAACTAAGACATCATGTGAGCACCATATATGTCCTGTTTATTGGAAGACACAACCCGAGTCATTAATTTGAGATAATTTTTATGGCATTTCTCATTTCTTTTTCTTCTATTCATTTTTGTCTTTAGCAAATTGGATAGTGTGGTGGGGTTTCCTTGTGCTGTCAGTGGCTCTTGAATAACTACTCTGAGTCTTAATATTAATTACAAATGCTTGGCCAATAGCTCAGGCTTGTTACTAGTTAACCCTTATTTTTAGTTAAAACATATTTTTATCTACACTTTGCCATGTGGCTTGGAACCTTTTCTCAGCATGGCATTCCCATCTTGCTTTTCTCTGTCTCTGCTGGTGACTCCACCCTTCTTCCTCTCAGCATTTTTTGTTTGGCTCTCCCGCCTAACCTTAACATGTTAAGCTATTGGCCAGTCAACTTCTTTATTAAATCAATCACAGTGACATATTTAAAGTGTACAGAAGAATTATTTCATGATAGGATAGAGATGAAATGAACTTATATCCATAATTTTTTTACAACTAAATGCTCAATGTATTTTGATTGTAATCACCATTAGCATTACTATATTTTTATAACTAACATCTGTTCTATCTCTGTGCAAATATTTCACATATTATAGAAATGTTCACCCCTACTTATCTGTTTAGCAAATGTTTCCCTTGTTAATCTCAGCCCAAGCAGTCTTTCTTTATGAAGGCTCTCTGGAGTCTTTTAGCATTTTCACTTCATTTAATATCTTACTGTACCTTGAGTTTATTGCATTATTTTCCCTAACATATTGCCTTTGGTTATATGAGTCATCTTTACCAGCCTATAATTTGCTTCATACTAGAGACTGTAACTTTTTGTCTTTTTATTCTTAGCAGTGTGTTGTGTGTAATTATGCAGTGTACATATGTGTGTGTGATTTGCAGTGTGTTCAGTGTGCAGTGTGATGTACAGTGTGCAGTATGCAGTGTACAATGTGTTCAATGTGCAGTATAGTATAGTATATTGTATGTGGTATATGCAGTGCTGAGTGTATGCTGTGTAGTGTGTACTTGACTGTGTGTGGTGTGTGATGTTCAGGGTATGGTAAATGCAGTGGTCAGCATGTGCTGTGAAGTGTGATCTAGTTTTTCCAGCTCATAGCATTTGTTTTCAAACTCAATAAATACTAAGTATGAGTTATCTAATTTATTAAAGGCCTTTAGAATTCATACTTCATGCTAGACATTGATAGCACAAAGATGAATAGTATATAGTCAGTGAGGTAAGAGTCTCCTGGGAATATACAATATTTTTTATATATTATTAATAGTTATTGAAAGATTTATTTATATTTACATGTATGAGTGTTTTATATGCATTTATATGAGCATACTGTGTTTTTGTCTGGTGCCTATGCAGTCCAGAGATGGAGCAAGATCCCTTGGAACTGGAGTTACAGGTAGTTGAAAGCTACTATGTAGGTGCTGGGTATTGAACTCAGGTCCCCTGGAAGAACAGCGAGTGTTCTTAACTGCTAAGCCATATATCCAGCCAACATTAACTTTTTTATTTAAAAAAACTCAAGGTATTAGTGAGACTTGAAAATACTTTACAAGGGAAGTTCTCAAACTATTAATATAAGGAACATATTAGAATTTCATGTTTATCACATTTAGTAGACAGATTTTTTTTTTGTCATTTATGGCAAAGGCTATATATCTTAGTATCTCATATCAAAAATGAGTTTTGCAGAGGTTTATATTCTCTAAATTTAAAGCTTTGTGTATTGGGTGGTCACTGTCATCATCCTCTTCTCTCCCCTCCCCTTCCCTCCCCCCTCCCCTCCCCTCCCCCTCCCCTCCCCTTCCCCCTCCTTAGTAACCCTTGAGGTGTGTGTGCCTGAAGTAAATATGAACAAATAAATTTCATATTTATTTGGGATGACATGATTGCTGTTGACTTCAATACTGCATGAATTACAAAAATCTTGAATCATTTATGTGTTTAGGCTTACATTAATGACTAAAAACTAGGTAATGGGCACTTACAGAAACAAAAAATAGTATTAGTGAAATGTGCTAATGTTAGCATGACACAGTGGCTTTACATATGATTGTTGCAATAAGTTTTGTCTCTTGCAGGAAATTTTTAAGGCTGCAGATTCTAATGCTGATGCAGGACTGGATTTTGAAGAATTTGTGCGGTACCTTCAAGACCATGAGAAGAAAATGAAATTGGCATTTAAGAGTCTGGACAAAAATGCTGATGGTGTGTATATGTTTTATCCACAGTTAGTTTGATGTGATTAAATGCTAGTACTAATGAATAATTTTACTAGCCTTTTAAATTCCCTCCTGCTGTAAGATACAATTTACTATCTAGCAATAACTTTTGTATTACTGAGAATAATATAATAGATGTCTTTGAGTTTCTGTTGCTATGATAAAGCATCATAACCAAAAGCAACTTGAATTTCTTCTCCTTTGTAGGAAATTCTTGAGGTTGCAAATCTCACTGGGTAGCCCTTGCTTAGCCTAGAACTTGGTATGTAGACCAAGCTGGCCTTGAACTCACAGAGATTTCCCTGCCTCTGATTCCTGAGTGCTGAGATAAAAGGTGTATACTACCATGTCCACCACATTCAAATATATATATATATATATATATATATATATATATATATATAATAGTTCCTCATGTTGTGGTGACCCCAAACCATAATAATAATTATTATTATTATTTTGGGTTTTTTTGAGACAAGGTTTTTCCAGTGTAGCTTTGGAGCCTATCCTGGAACTTTCTCTGTAGACCAGGCTGGCTTCAAACTCAGAAGAGATCCACCTGCCTCTGCCTCTTGAGGAATGCTGGGATTAAAGCCATGTGCCACCACTGCCTGACATAAAATTATTTTTGTTGCTACTTTATAACTGTCATGAATTGTAATGTAGATATCTTTTTTTAGGTGACCCCTGTGAAAGGATTGTTCAGCTCCAAAGGGGTTGTGACCCACAGGTTGAGAAACAATCCCTTTTAAAATTTAATACACACTTTGACCTAAATTCATGATGTAGACAGAGATCCATTTGCCTTTGCCTCCTGAGTATTGTGATTAAAGGCATGTGCCACCACACCTGATATCTTACATTTTTAATAAAATGAGTTTTGCAGAGGTTTATATTCTCTAAATTTAAAGCTTTGTGTATTGGGTGGTCACTGTCATCATCCCCTTCTCCCTCCTCCTCCTCCTCTTCCTCCTCCTCTTTTGAGACAGTGTTTCTCTGTGCAACAGCCCTGGCTGTCCTGGAACTCACTTTGTAGACCAGGCTGGCCTCAAACAAAGAAATCCACCTGACTCTGCCTCCTGAGTGCTGGGATTAAAGGTGTGTGCCACCTTCCGGCTGTCCTTTTTTTTGTAATAAATACATGGAAAATTTGGTATGAGACTTTAAAAAATGACATTTGTGAGCTGACTACATGGCATAGTTGGTGAGAGTAGTTGCCCTGGAAACCATCACTCTGAGTTGATTTCTGGGAACTAACTAAAGTACAAGGAGAGAGCCACTATTGAAAATTGTCTTCTGACCTCCACAAGTGTTCTGTGGTACACGCGTCCCACATCAGGTGTACACACACACACACACACACACACACGGGGGGGGGGGGGGACACACGACACTCTAAAAATGTCAGTCTTAATGATTTTGAAAATATATTTGTTTCAGGAAATTTAGATAATGCAGAAAATCTAGAGAAAGAAAATAAAAATTGCCTATAACCCTGCTCTTAGTTTCTTTCCTATTGCTGTGACGAAATACTTTAACCAAGGTAGGCCACAAAGACCTCACCCCTTCCCAAACTATCAACATTGCTCCTGTCTACCAGAGATGGATGCTGAGAGTATTGCTGAAGGCAGCATGCTCTTTGGTCATAGAACATGGGGAAATACGCTGTACTGACCTGGGAACATGCCCCCTGGCTAGCTTCCATAGTGCTGGAAGGTGAGATGCAGGTTCCTGGGGAGAAAAGTCATCTCAGCTGTGAACCAGCTACATAAATGGCTGGCCAGGCGAGATACATCCATTGGTGCAATAGTTTCATGAACATTATAGGGGTAACTAAATGCTTCCTGATTGGATTTAGGCCTGCTGCAAAGGAGAGAAATCTTGTCTTGTACTATAAACCCGTTGAAGAATGGGAGGTGGGGAGACCATAGGGCCTCAGGAGGAACCACTGTTTTTCTACATCAACACCTGGTCACCCTGCTTTCTAAGTACACGTTTATATAGATCTCCTCTATGACCTTCTAAGACTCAAGAGAACATTGTGAAAGAGAAAAGCAGAAAAGCAGGAAAGCTGGAGGATGGGGAGAGGTGTGGAATGACGAGGCTGTTACATGCACAAACTCAAAATCCATGTAGTTACTTGCACGAGAGCTGCACATGATTGGGTCAGCCTTTCTTCATGAGGCTCCACCCCTCCTTAGGGGACTTTGAGCAGTTAATGGTGGCTGGAGGAAGAGGTGTCACTTCCTTCTGTGATGTAATTCCTGCTAAGTTGCCCAAGCTCTAGTAAGTGACCTCCTACTCACGGTTTCACAAACAACCCCAATTAAACTCAGTGAGTCACACAGAAAAAGACATGGAAATAGCAGAGGAATTATTTAGGAAGATAAAAAGATTTCATTGGGAGAAGGGAGATTAGAGAGGGTACATACAATTGGGTGTGAAAATTGCTGAAATTTATTATGTAAATATATGAGACCATCAAAGAAAAATAACTGACAGAAGCAACTTAAGGCAGAAAGGTTTATTCTAGTTCACGGTTCAAGGGTACAGGCCATTCTGGTGAGGGAGTAAAGTGGCGGGTCCTTGAAGCAGCTGTTGACAGAGAGAGACAGATGGATTCATTCCGGTTTGCTTTCTGTTTATATAGTTTAGGATGCCATCTAGGGGACACCACCCATAGTGGGCAAGGTTTCCCTTCTCAAGATTATCCCTCAGGTGTGTCCAGACAGCCATCTCCCAGGTGATTCTAGGTTCTGTCAAGTTCACAGTTAACACTGCTATTTAGAGATCACTTTTTACATGTTGATCAGTTTCATAATTCTTATAAGACTTTATTTCTTGGGTTTTTTTTCTTTGAATGAACAGTCACATATGCATAGTTTTGTGTCCCATGTTTCTTTTTATGTTATATTGTGTTTTTATTTTTTTTGCAAACATAATTTTTAGTGGCTGGGAAATATTCCAGTTGTGTGGCTGTCCTAGAAAGAATGAAGATAGTCTAGAGACACTATGTCCCTATTCCCTTTGGCTAACAGAATATGGAAGCAGTAGATCCAGGCATAAGAATTTCCTGAGGAATGTTATGCTAGGAGAAGGAAAGGATTGGCTCATTGGCTCCACCGGAAGAGGAGGTTTGCTCCTGGAAAAAGATTTCACTCAGTTCTGATAACCTGTCATGCTTCTGTTAAGAAGAGGCTGGAGCTAGGACCATAGTGATGGGTGACCTTGATCAGGACTGCTTCATTGTGCACATCTATGGCTTTCTATTTAAACCTGAACCACATGTAAAGATGGACCCGGTGGGTGGTGTGTCACTGGACTTTCTTCCTAATATGACTATACTTAAGAACTGCCCCCACCCCATTTTCTTGCTTTTACCATTGTATCTGCTTTAAAAAATTCTTATTTCTAATTTATTTTTACTTTTTTATGCATACATCTGTGTACCTGTATGATGTGTGTGTGTATGTGTGTCTGTGCATGGGTATGTTGTGCAGGTGAGTGCAGGTACCCATGGAGGCCAGATGCTTCAGAGCCTCTGGAGCTAGAGTTATAGCCAATTGTGGACATCCTGACATGGGTCCTGGGAACCAAATTTTGATCCTCTGCAAGAGCTGTTCTCCCTCTTAATTGTGGAGTTATCTCTCCTACCTCATTTTGTTTTTAATTGGCTTATTGAGGACAAGTGGCTCAGTGTGGCTTGTTGACCTGGCTGTGACCCTAACAACTCTGGTAACAGTACATAAATCATCTATTCATTCTCATATTGTTAGTTCTGATTATTTATAAACAATAGTAACAGTCATTATTTATGCAGGTTTTCAGACCTAATTATATTCTGGTTAATTATATATGGTCATTTGCTGTCCTAAGATAGATATACTTTAGTGTTGTTGTGGAATTTTATTTTCTAGATTGTCACGACCATGACCATTTGTGAAACTGAAAACACTCAGATAATTAGTGAAGTTAAAATGTTTTTATAAAAGTATAGTATTTCTGTTATCCCTGTTGTGATGACTAATCTTGGTTATCAACTTGAATTAATTTGCAATCTACTAAGAGATATACCTCTGGGAAGGTCTGTGAGGGAACCTGCTGGAAGGATTAACTGTGGGAGTGGTTGATGAGTGTGTGGTGTGTAGGCTGGTAGAAGGCTTGTGGGGAGATACTCCCTCAGAGCGGGCGGCACTCTTCAGTAATGTTCCAACTATAAAGAGGTCGGAGGTAAAAGAAGTTCTGTTTTTGCCTTATGAATTTATCTACCCTTTTTACTGCTACTATCACACTTTGCTGATATTGAACCCGACCTCTGGTCATTGTGGTGGTTTGAATGACAATGGCCTCTATAAAGCACATATATGTAAGAACTGGTCCCCAGTCGTTTGGGAAGGATTAGGAGGTGTGGCTTTGTTGGGGAAGGTGTGGCCTTGTTGGGGAAGGGGTGGCCTTGTTGGAGAAGGTGTGTCGCTAGTAGTGGACTTGAGGTTTCTAAAGACTTGCTTCATTCCTAGTGTGCCTTCTGCCTCTTTCTTGTGGATCAGTATGTGAGCTCTCAGCTGTTCCTTTCACCACGTTTTTGCTTTACCATCATGGACTCTAACTTCCTGAAGCCACAACTTCACCTAATCTTTTTCCATCCAAATGTACATGCAGCCACCTTCCCTGAGTCTGCAAAATACTTGCAAGGTGGCTAAGGAGAGCGTGCTTGCTATTGGTAAGAGAATTCTGGATGTTCTAAGTTAAGTTACAGGTCAGAGAATGGATATAAAGATGTAGTAAGGTGGTCATTATAATTTATGGATTCAAGCAAAATCAGCAAAGAAGAAAATGGCACATTCTTTTCTTGTGTGCTGGAAGATCACAAACCAAGGCCACATCACATTCTGTTTTGGAACCAACTGGTCAAGAGTAGTAGAAATTTTTCTTTATGGTCTAACCTCCTGTCCCAGGCCTCTTGAAATTGCACATTGTCTCATCTCTTTATCTGTAAGTTTTATATTTCTTTTCTACAAAGTTTTATTATCTAACATTCTGGCCTTTTCGGTCCAGAAGACATTTTTCTCCCCACAACTGCTGTTAGACTTTGCACTGGTAGTTTAGAGGATTTGTACCAGGATTTTTTTTTCATCTTTTGGATGCCATTTAATATAGTTTAATAAATCTTTATTTCACGGACCCTGTATGTTTAGGGTTTAACACTGTGTTCTAACATTTCCCACTGATCTTGGAGCTAGTGCTCCAAGTCTCCACAGTCTTCCTACTGGCCCTGGCTCACTGCATCTAACTCTTCCTCCTCTGGACTTCAGTTAACCACGTGCTCACAAGTGAAGAGTTAATAGGAGACAGGACTGTGTTCTTACCAGGCCCTGCCCATTGCTGTAGGAAGCTTTTCAGGCCATATGTCGGCCTGTGGAGGAAGATGGGTGCACAGGGGCTGGTGACCTCGCAGACTCACTAGCTGGAGCCATCCAAGTCCTACTGTCCCTTTTGAACTTTCTCACCAACATGCTTCAGAATCCCTGCTCTTTTCAGTTCAGATGGTCAAAAAACAGAGATGGAAATGTGTAAATAAAATAATCATAATTTCACCATCAGTGTTCTTTCTTGTATGGAGTTTTTTGAGGATTAAGAAAATAGAAATGAACTAATTTTTATTATGCTCTCCTATATACTGTGTTTCTTCAGGGCACTTTCTGTACTTTTTAAAAAAATCTCATGCCATTTCTCATGGGAGCTGTGTTTTCAGATGAGGAGACCAAAAGTTCATGAAGGTTTAGTACTTTTGCTTTACATTGGCCATTCCAGTGAACCCCAGCTTCCAGGATGTCTGCCCTGGTGTACGTCTGTGTCTCAGTGACCTGGTCATTTAACTTTCTTCAGTTTTGGGGATGTGAGAAAAGCTAATAAGACTTGTACCCAGGCCTATTGTCTCTATGGACTGCCTCTTCAATACCTTGAGCATCTAGGAAAAAAGCCTAGCTACTTAGTTGGAGAGACTGTATGAATAGAGATGCTCATTAGTATAATATATTTAGTATAATGGATAAGTTATAATTTTAGTTAATTGTAAATATAATTGTAAACTCCATAATTTTTATAAGGTAAATATGCAACTTGAAAACTGATTCCAGGTTAAGAAACAAAATATTACTAGCATTGTAGAAGCCTCTTTCATGCTCCTCTAAGTCACTGCTGCTTGCCAAGAAATGAATTATCATGACTTTCTAATACTATGCAAGTCTTTGAAACTCAGACCCATGTCTAGAGTAGAATCAGAGGTGAGCAGATTCCAGGGGCCAGGGTTACACCCAAGGTTTTTATCTCAGACTCTTGCTAGCAGACAGGCTCTAGGCTTTAGCTGGGAGGGGTCTTCTCCAGCAGCCCCTAAGAGAAAGGACCTCTCATGGCCAAGTCCCATCTCAAGGGCGAGCTGCATTATCATAGACAATCAGGCATCTTTGAAATGCAAAACTGTGTCCAGAGCAGAGTCAGAGATCGTGCAGACCCCTTGCTCAGAGCAGATAGGAGACACACAAGCCCTCTAGCCACAACTGACTAGGAGCTGACTAAGTGTGAACAACTGAAGCCATGGGCAGATGCCAGTGCAAGAATACATATAACAATATAAAGAACAACTAGGCAACACCAGAAGAAACTGGTCGTTCTATAATTACAAGACCTGAACAGAGTAATGAAGAGGAAACAGAAGGAAACAACAGCAAAAACACCTTTATGAAGATTATAGAATCCTTAAAAGAGGATATAAAAAATTCCCTTAAAGAAATAGGAGAAAATACAAACAAAAAATTGGAATAGATAAACAAATCCTTGAAAGAAAAGCAAGAAAAGGAAAACCAAAAAATGAAAGAAACATTCAAGGAAACAACCTAGATGTCTCTCAACTAAAGAATAGATTAACAAACTGTGGTACATCTACACAATGGTACATACTAAAATTTGCAGGCAAATGAATGGATTTGGAGAATATCCTCCTGAGTGAGGTATCACAAACCCAGAAAGATAAGCAAGGGATATATTCACTCATTTAACTTTAAACAAAAAGCAAAGCATGTCCAAGCTGCAAACCACAACCACTGAACAGCTTGACATCTGAAGGACCTTGGACCAGCACCTTGGAGTCCACTCTATCCAGAGGAACACCTGACCCAGTCTTGATGTTGGGGTGAGGAAAGCAGATTTGCTTGGAGTGGATGCTGAACTAAGCCACTTTGGGACCTTGGGACCTCCTTCCCTTGCTGGGGAGGAGATAAGCAGATGGGGGGGAAGAGAGAGTGCCTGGGAGGCGTGGGAGGGAGAAGGGAGTTTGAAAAAGGGGATACATGGATAAAAAACTAGACTTTATTCATAATAAAAAAAGAAAAAGAAAAAAATACTGTGCAAGTCAGTAGTAGATCTTTGTGAAACAACTAATTACACTTTGCCTATACTACTCCTTTTATGGAGATGTTTTATGTTTTGGTGGTGTCTTGTTCATCCTTTACAATTCTTGTTTACCCTTCTGTTGTATTTTGCTTGTACCCTTTCTGCTAACATACATTTAGCACAATGTAATATACTTTACAGAAGTACCGTGTGCTAACTGATTGTACTACTGGAGTTTTTAATGTAAAATATTTCAGAAATATTGACGCTTTCATATAAATTTGCCAAGTCCTTGGGGGAGTTTATCAGTCTTTGAATTAAATTGCATTTAGTAGCGTGATTATGTTAGGTAATGTGCCAACTTGACATAAACTGAGAGGTGTAGTCAGAATTTTTCTGACCCATCCTAGCCCCAAGGTCTGGACTCACAATCCTACAGCCACTTAGTCCCAAGTAATCACATAAAGGCTCATATTAATTACAAGATTCATTAATTTGACTTATGGCTCAGGCATATTAATATCTACCTCATACTTTAAGTTAACCCATATTTCTTATTTATGTTTAGCCATGTGGCTTGGTACTTTTTCTCAGAGCCTCAGAGCAGCATTTTCATCTTCCTTTTTCTACATCTTCTGGCATCTATGTATGCCCTCCTTTGTCTTTATCTCTGCTTATATTTCCTGCCTGCTTTTAAGCTGCTTTGTCATAGGTCAAAACAGCTTCTTTATTAACCAGGAGTAATAAAGCATATTCACAGCATTCAGAGAGGCATGAACCTCAAGTGAGAAAATGCCTTCCTATGATCAGGCTGTAGGCAAGCCTGTAGGGCATTTTCTTAATTAGTCATCAATAGAGGAGGGCCTGTGGGTCATCCCTGGGCTGGTGGTCCTGGGATGTATAAGAAATCAGACTGAGCAAGCCATGGAGAGCAAACCAGGAAGCAGAACCCATCCTTGGCCTCCGCATCAGTTCTTGGTTTCCAGGTTCCTCTCCTGCTTGAGTTCCTGCCCCACTGCTTTGTATAATGAGATGTTACAGGGAACTGTGGGTGAAATAAACCCTTTACCTCCCAAGTTGATTTTTGATCATGGTGCTTCATCATAGCAATAGTAACCCTAGGTAGAATGGTGATTTACATAGCAAATTGTCAATTAGAAAAACTCTTAATAGATGAGCATAATATTTGCATTTTGTCAAGTAATAATTAGAGCTTATCATTTGAATAAACTTTGGTTTTGTAGGCCAGTAAACTGCCTTGCCTAAAGCTTGGAATACTTGATTCTTATAAAGAAAAATTGAGGCTCTGTATGAAAAACTGTCTTTGTTCAGTGTCGCGACCTCCTTGAGGAAGATGCAACACCAAGCTCTTCTTTCAGCAGTTTATTCAGGAACCTTGAACAATCTTCTTCTGACCCCAGGGAAACCCACTCGTGGCCTAAATAGCCTCTGGGCAGCCAACCCTAGTACGCCACGTGGGTACTACCGATAGGCCCAGGTACGCGGAAGCAAGCCAGATTCTTAGTCTTAGCCAAATATGGAGTTGTTTATCACTGAGAGCACTCACCGAGGGCGGAAGCCAGCGCCATCTTTAAGGCGCGGCTGCACGCAGCTCTCTACAGTTCAGGGATGAAGTAATAGCTCACATGAATATAGTTTTTCATATGTACTTTCTATAAATGGTTTATACAACTGAAAAGTATGACTGAATTTATGGTAGCATTTTGTGTATTTTTAACTAGACAACACTGAAGTTGATACATATACATCAAGAATTATCAAAGCCAGTGAGATGGTTCTGAGAGAAAGGTGCTTGCTGTGCAAAACTGACAGTCTGAGTGTGATCTCTGCTCCCACAGTGGAAGAAGAGAACTGATTCTTGCATGTTGTCCTTTGACCTCCACATACACACTGTGGTACTTGAACATGCTGTGCCTTGAACATGCTTAACAATGAACCTAAGGGTTCAGTAGTGACACATACCTCGGCAGTACCCAACAGTTCTTGTATTGGTCCTAGGGCTTGCTCAGCAAGAGCAAGGGACATCATGGTGGGTACTTGAAACCTAGCCAGCTGCCCTAGATGAGTGAAGTCATGGAAGTTGGAAGAAAACCTACAACTACCACTTCGTAAACCAGCATAATTCCTAACTACATTATAAATATTTGTTCTTATACCCACAGATAAGTGTAGTCTTTACTCCTCATCAAGGAAATTTCTCTTTGCAGCAGATGGAGACCATTATAGAAGATCACGACTGATCAAAATGCAACACTGTGGAGCCAAGTTCCAACTGATATCAACTACAACACCACTCCTGCACCTAAGGTTCAGGGACCAGTATTGAAGAGGGGGCAGAACATTACAGCTATGAAATCTTACCAACATAGCTACCTAAACAAGACCTGAACAGGATGACACCAATAGACATACTAATGTGGAGGAGGAAAGCTCAAGAAAGTTCAACCTTAGACCAACTAAGGAATTCTGAGAGCTAGATAGTCTTCCCCAGGGAAGGACATACCAATCCGTTATTCAGAAACAAATGGTTAGCCTTAAAGCATATACATACAGGTGATACTATGTGAACTAATCAGGTTGTATTTATGTATTTAAGAATACATATGTATATATAAATGTAAATATAAAGACATACAGACATATATCACAATTAAAAAGAGGCCGTGTATCTGAGAGAGCGTATGGGAAGGACTGGAGGGAGGAAAAGGAAGGGAGAAATGATGTAATTACATTACAATCTTAAAAATAGGAAAAGTGATAATAAAAGTAATCTTATTTTACTTTTTGATTTGAAATATGACATGTGTTATATTTGTGTTTTAGAGTTTGAGAAGAATATGGAATTTTTAGCTTGGTAAAAGTCTTATAGAACTTAAGGCCTGCTCAATAAGAGGGAACATTTTAATAATATGTATTATTAGTATACATGCATATATTTACATGTAATGCATTTACATATAATGTATTTGCATACATTATAATATATTAGTATACATGTATATATTTATATGTTTATATATGATAGTGACATAAATATAATTTAGTTACATATTATATGCATATAGACATATTATTTGAATAGTTAATACAGTACATGTTTCTGTTAAAAGAACTTGCTTCTATAAGTATGTTGTATCTTTTAAAGCTTAATTTAACAATTGACAACCTTACCAAAAGCAATCTACAGATTCAATGCAATCTCCTCAAAATCTCAACACAATATTTTATAGACCTTGAAAAAACAATATTCAACTTCATATGGAATAACAGAAAACCCAAGATTTCTAAAACAGTTCTGTTCAATAATAGAACTTCAGGAGGCATCACCATCCCTGACTTTAAGCTCTACTATAGAGTTACAGTAATAAAAATAGCTTGCTACTGGCATAGAGATAGACTTGTGGTTCAATGGAATTGAATCTAAGATCCTGACATCAATCCATACACCTATGAACACCTGATTTTTTGAAAAGAGGCGAAAAACATACAATGGATAGAAGAAGATAGTATCTTCAACAAATGGGACTGGCATAACTGGATGGTATGTAAAAAATGCAAATATATACATATCTATCATCCTGCACAAAAACTCAAATCCAAGTGGATCAAAGATCTCAACATAAACCCAGTTACACTGAACCTGATAGAAAAAAGTGGGAAATACCCTCCAACACATTGGCACAGGAGATCATGTTCTAAATACACCAGTAGCACAGACACTGGGAGAAAGATTAATAAATGAGACCTTCTGAAACTGAGGAGCTTCTGTAAAGCAAAGGACTTGGTCAATAAGACAAAGTGACAGTCTACAGAATAGGAAAAGATTTTCACTAACCCTATAATGGACAGAGGATTGATCTCTAAAATATATAGAGAACTCAAGAAATTAGAGATAAAAAAAAAACCAAAGAAACCAATTGGAAAATGAGGTACAGAGCTAAATAGAAAATTTTCCACAGAAGAATCTCAAATGGCTGAAAGACAAAGAACTAGTTCAGCATCCTTAGCCATTAGGGAAATACAAATTAAAACAACTCGGAGATACCATCTAACACCTGTTCAAATGGCTAAGATCAAAAATACAGATGACAGCCTATGCTGGAGGGAATGTGGAGCAAGGGGGACATTCCTCCATTGCTGATGGGAGTGTAAACTTATACAACCACTGTGGAAATCAGTATGGTGGTTTTTCAGAAAACTGAGACTCAATCTCCTCAGTGATCCCCCAATACCACTATTGGGCATATACACAAAGGATGCACATACTTACCCCAACAACATTAGCTCAACTATGTTCATAGCAGCATTATTCATAATAGCTAGAACCTGGAAACAACCTATATGCCCATCAACTGAAGAATAGATAAAAAAAAAATTGTGGTATATTTACACAATTGAATACTACTCAGCAGGAAAAAAAAAGACATCCTAAAATTTGCAGGCAAATGAGTGGATCTGGAGAGTATCATCCTGAATGAGATAACACAGACCCAGAAAAACAGACATGCTATGTACTCACTCATAAGTGGATTTTAGATGTAAAGCAAAGAATAACCAGACGAAATCTCTTCCCCCACTCCCACCCCAACCCCAGCAGCTAGGTAACAGGAGAAAGTTAAGAGATTCCCCGGGGAAGGTGAAATAGAGAAGATCTCCTGAGAAAATTGTGATCATGGCTGGGGTGGGGGGCAACAGTGGGAGGTGAGAAGAGAACATGAGAGAATGAGATGGTTGGGGGCAGAAGGAGAGCAAAGAAATAGATATCCTAATAGAGGGAGTCATTGTGGGATTATAGAGAAACCTGATACTAGGGAAACACTCATAAAATGAGCCCAGCTAGGACTCCAAACTAGTCTTTCCCTTTTAGCATATGAATGACCACCCTAATTGCCATTGTAGAACCTTCATCCAGCAGCAGATGGAGGCAGATGCAGAGATCCACAGCTAAACACCAGGCTGAGCTACTGGTCCAGCTGAAGAGAGGAAGGAGAGATTGTGTGAGTGGAGGGATCAGGATCATGATGGGGAGACCCACAGATTGGGCTGTCCAGTGCTGTTGGAAGCTCACAGACTATGAAATGACACCTGAGGAATCTTCATGGAATAAATCTGGACCCTCTGAATGTAGATGACAGTTGAAACTCGTGGGCAGTTTCTGGAGCCTCTTACAATTGGACCAGAGTCTATCCTGGGTCCATGAACTGGCTCCTCGAAGCCATGCCTTGTGGGAAAGACACCTTTCTCAACCTTGATATTTTTTGGGGGGCGGGGTGAGGAGAGGAACTTGGTCCTACCTCAGCTGGATGCGCCAGATCATATTGACTAACCTTGGGAGTCCTTGCCTTCTCTGGTGAATGAACAGGAGACTGTAGCTGGGGGAGGAGGGAAGAGGCTGGGAGAGGGAGCAGTAGTGGGCATGGAATTTTTTTTTTTAAATAAAAAAGAAAAAGAAAAAGAAAGCCCAAAGCCACCCTTCACATCAGGACCCACTTGTGATAACGGAACCATTGCTGCAGCATGAATTCATCTGATCATGTGGGCGGAACCCCTGACCTAAGCCACTCTCAAAGGTCCTACCACTCACCACTACCACAGAGGGATTTCAGTTTTAGTATAGTTGGGAGGAGACCTCAAAGCAGAGCTCCTGTGGTCAGGAGCCTGGGTTTAGTAAGTCCAATGTAGCACAGTGAAAACAAAGCTTTTCCCTCCTTAGCCCTCTCCCACAGGGCTCGGTCCAGCTCCTGGCTCTTGGCAGTCCCCCAGAACCAGAAAGAAGGACACCTGGGGAGTCCTTAAAAGTGAACACCAGCTGATCAACCAGGCAATGCTCCTATGGCAGCCAGTATACAGCAGGTGCTTCATAAATGCTTGCAGAGTTCGAATGCTTGACAAACACTGGCTGGTACAAGTGCTCGGTAAATTGGTGCAGAGTACATCTGCATGGTAAATGTTTGTAGAGTCTTACCATAACAGGACGGTTTTTCCAGACTGGTTTATGAGTGTCAGACACTTTACTCAGGCACTTGGCCTTGTCTTGTTCTGGTCACCTTTACAAGGTGTGCCTTCTTGGGTCACACTCAGGTTTAATAACACAGGAAAGCATGATAAAGGGGTACAGAATCTGAGTACAAGTTCCCTGAATTTAAATCCTGTCTCTTTCATATTTTACTCTGTAACATTGTATAAGCAGCTCATTCCCTCTATGCCTCAGGTTACTCATCTGTAAAATGGGGACAATCCTAATTGCTTTCTGAGTTGCTGTGAGGTTTAGATGAGTTGATTTAATATTTAGGAGTGGTCCCATATCATATAATTAGTAATGTATCTGCTGTTCTAATGAGTCTTACTATTGCACTAAAATTCTTATAATGTAAAAAATCAAACAAGAGGCCAGAATCTTGAGCTGGCTTGAGGTAACTGAGCAATAGAATACTTGTCTAGCATGTGCAAGGGCCCTGAGTTCAGTTCTAAGCATCATTAAAAAAAAGATGGTAGTGATGATGGTGATGATGATGAATGAAGGTAATGGTGGTGATGATGATGAAGGTGATGGTGGTGATGATGGTGAAGGTGATGGTGGTGATGATGGTGATGATGATGTAGGTGATGGTGATGATGATGAAGGTGATGGTGATGATGTGGTGGTGATGGTGATGATGGAATCTCACATTTAAGAGGCTAACATCAGTACTCCACTAGGTTGGCCCACATTTCCAGCAGGTTCTTTTTGCCTCACAAAAAGGTCAAGACTTGCGATGCAGAACAAAGAACATAAGATGCATTGAGAAGAAAACAGGACTAGCTAGTCATTCTGTCCTCCTGAGGCTCCTTCTCTACAGAAGGACAGAGGGATCCCCACTTGATAAAGTTGTTCCACTTAGTGAAGCCCTGAGACCACTGGGCCATGTTATCCTCAGACTACTTGAAAGTCACAGAACTGTGTGTGTCATTAAAAAGAGGAAAGAAAAACTATTATTAAGATTTCTTAATAGACATTTCTTAATTAGCTTTCTTTTTTGTGTAGTTCTCAGAGATCTGCTTGTTTCTGCTCCCCTCTTTCTATGCATATTTGCATACGTAATTATGATAGTATACTTTTGAATTTGCATCCTGTAAACAATGAAGCTTATTTTATAAATACTCCTTTATTCTCGTCCCCAAGTCCGGTGTTCAGCACTAACCATTTCAGGTTTTCTCAAATATGTGTAATAGTCAAGAGTGTGATGATTTGGTAACTGGTTCCAAATGTGGTTTGAAATTTAGAATTTGGAGTTTAGAGAGATGCAGTGTACCTTTGATATTTAATATTCCAGGTGATTTCCGGGCCATGAGTTATTATATTCATAAATACTTCTGTTCTGAAATATGAATGTTCACACTTAGTTAGATAAATAACTAAGTAAAACTTACCTTGTCTTAATTTAATGAGACTTTTCTACCAGATGTAAGCTTGGTGCCAACCTTTTGGAGGTTTTAGGCTTTGAGTTATGAATTTGAGAGTAAAGATTCACCAAACACAGACTTTTCAATCAAATAAAGCTACATTCTCAGCATAAATTTTTGTCTCTTTTCAGATATTTAACTTTGTATTTTTCACTTTTTAAAGGAGTAGTAGATGCTTCAGAAATAGTTGCTGCTGTGAAATCATTGGGAATCCACATTTCTCGCGCTCAGGCAAACGACATCCTGAAAAGGTCAGCCTGTGTGCCCATTTTTTAAAAAAATTAGTTTTGTGTTTTATGGTCTATGCCAGAAACGAATTGCTATACATGTGACATTTTAAGCTTCTCTCATTTATAGAGAGATTGTTTTAAAGTTCAAATGGGTTTACATTCATGAGATGACTAAACATGTATTTCTTTAGTTTGTAAGTGTGGTATATTATTCACTTTTCTCTTTATAAGTTTATCTGCATTCATTCTTGTGGTAAACACATTGAAATGTTTTCTCATGGGGGTCTGAGGAGGGTAGTTCAGTTGATAAAGCATGAGACTTATTGCGAAGCATGAGAGTTGAGTTTGGTCCCCAGCATCCACATAAAATCCAGTTATGGTGCCATGCTTAGGATGTGGAGACAGATTAATTCTTTGGACTCATTGACAGCCAGCCTAGCCTGGACAGCAAGTCCATTTCCTGGTGTGTGTGCGTATGTATATGTGTGTGTATGTGTGTGTGTAGTGTGTGTATATGTGTGTATGTGTATATGTGTGTATGTGTCTGTGTGTGTGTAGTGTGTGTATGTGTGTGTGTGATATATGTGTATGTATGTGTGTGTATGTGTATGTGTGTGTACATGTGTGTATATGTGTGAGTGTGTGTGTATGTATATGTAGGTGTATGTGTGTGTGTAGTGTGTGTATGTGTGTGTATATGTGTGTGTGATGTATGTGTATGTATGTGTATGTATGTGTATGTGTGTATGTGTATATATGTGTATTGTGTGTGTGTGTGTGTGTGTGTGTGAACTTGCCACAAGCTATAGTTACCTGGGAAAAGGAACTTCAACTGAGAAAATGCCTCCATTAGATTGTCTTGTAGGCAGCTCTCTGGGGGCATTTTCTTGTAATGTTTCATGAGGAAGGGCTTGATTAATGACTGATAAGGTAGTCCTGGCTTGTGTAAGAAACTAATAATCAAGTCACAGGGAATAAGCCGGCAATAGTAAGTGCTTCTCCATGGCCTCTGCTTTAGTGCCTGCCTCCAAGTTCCTGTCCTGAGCTCCTGACTTGAATTTCCTATATAATGGACTATAAACTGTAAGATAAAACAAACCCTTTTCTCCTCAAGTTCCTTTTGGTCATGGCCTCATAACAGCAATATAAACCAAAACAAGACATCCCAGGTCTCAGTGAGGGACCCTATCTTAAAAAACAAAAGTTAATGAGGTAGATGACTCCTGAGGAATGACACCAGAAATTGTCTTCTGGCCTCCACCTGCATATAAATCAAATGTTCATGTACACACAGACACATACACACACATAATTTTAATAACTTTTGCTGTTGTTTTCATAAAAAGAGATTATCCAGATCAACCTTTCTGTGCTGGCTGTTAATTTTGCCTTTTAAGGTTATATTGAGATGGAGTGAGTTGGGGGTCTTCTTTGTAAAACATAAAACAGAATTGGATTATTGTTCTAGTTATGTTCCCTGTTTGCCGTGATAGAATAACTTGGCAAAATCAACTTAAAGGGAAAAGGTTTTATCTGTCAGTTCCAGTAGCTAGTCACATCAAACCCAAAGTCAGGAGCAGAGAGACATGCAGCAGTTCACACAGACTTGTATTCAGCTCACTTCTCTGAATTTTTATGCAATCTAGGTTCACTTGCCCAAGAATGGAGCTGCTCACAATGGGCAGGTCTTCCCACATCAATGAACATAATCAGGTTAATCTCAGGGGCGAATCTTAACCTAACATTCCCTCACAGATATCCCTGGAGGCTTGTTTCCTAGGTGCTCACTTGACAATTAATATTAATCATTACAGTTATTTTTTCTTAAAGGTTTGAAAGAACATATAGAAAACAGTTGAGCCTTGTGTTTTCCATGTGGGAGGATTCTAATGAAATTTCATTAACAGTTATAGAACCATTCATACTTTCTAGTCTTTCTTAAGTCAGTTTTTAAAAATTGTATTTTTAAAGCTGTATATGTGTATGCCCTATGAAAAGCAATCTGCAGATTCAGCCCAATACCTGTCAAAAATAGCTAACACCATTTTCATAGAAAGAAAAAAAATCTTAAAATTATATAGAAGCATAAAAGACTCTGTATAGCCAAGGCAATACTGAACAAAAAAGAACGGTGCTGGAGGCATCTCTGTACTTGATTTCAAATTATACTACAGAGACACAGTAACAAAACAGCATGGTCCTGGCACAAAACAGCATGGAGATTAACAGAATAGAATAGAGGACTTGTATATAAATACAGGCAACTATAGCCACTTGTTTGTTTGTTTGTTTGTTTTAACAAGGATGTTGAAAGTACACATTGAAAAGAAGACAGCCTCTTAGGGTATTGGGAAAACTGAATGCACTGAGAATGAAGCCAGTTCCTTATCTTTCACCCCACACAATAATTAACTCCAGGTGGATGAAAGACCTTAAGAGCCTGTTCAGAGAAAGCAGAGAAGGCACTCCAAGATATAGGCACAGGGCAAGACTTTCTGGATAGGATGCCAGTTGCTCAGTAAGTAAGAACAGCAATTTACAAATGAGACCACATGAAATTAAAAATGAAAGGAAAGCTAATCCAGTGGTGAGTTGGAGACAAATCTTTGCTATCTTTACTCCAACAGAGGACTAATATTCGAAAACCTATAAAGAGCTCAAAACTTTAAACAACAACCAAACAAAGAATCTGGTGGAGCACCATCTGTGGGGGTGGGGAAGTGGTTCAGTGAGAAAAACGATTGTTGCATAGGAATGGGAACCTGAGTTCTGTCCTCAGGACTCAAAGAAAATTAGCAGAATGGCTCATGCCTGTAATCCAGTAGCAGGGGTGGAAACAGTCAGCTCTTGGGTGATTGCTATCCAGACAATCCAGCTGAAACACTGAGCTTCAGGTTTAGAATCTACCTTAAAATATAAGCTGGAGAATCAATTGATAAAAGACATTCTAGGATCTCCATACATGCCTGCATAGAAGAGCACAACTGCACACATATGCATCTGAGATCATGGGCCTTCTGGTGAAGCTGCTATAGTTTTGCTGAAGGGATGTGATGTATCTCCTAAGTAACTATTTTATGTCTAGCAGAGGATTACTGTTGCTGTCAGCTTTGATCAAAGAAGCTTCTCTTTGCAGGGGTCAGAGGTAACTGTATCAAAATGCTAGGAATATGTGAGTGTTAGATGCTCAGCCAGAAGTGGGAGCCTTTCTATCACTATGGAGGGGGTGGAAAGAATGTAAGAGCCGGAGAACGGTGGGGAAGAAGTTGTGTGGACCATGATTTAGGGGGTGTTATGGTTTTTGCACTCTTAGCTCACAGCTTCTGGGATTTCCTGCACAAGGTTTCACCAATTTAGGCTTATCAATATCCTGCCATGGAATAACGGGAATTTAGAGAGTCCCACCTCTAAGGATCTATATGTGGTTTCTGGTTGGCAAGAGAGGGGGAGACATTTTCTTCAGTGGTACAGCATTTGTTCTTATAAGCAAACCTGTCAGGAACCATTGTCCCAAGCTATTGTGGGCCATGATGCAAATACAGCTTATGGCAATTGATAAGTCAGACGTCATCTTGCCAGAGGAAGGTTTCTGTGATGGGGAACCCTGTTGGGCAAGACTTTCAGGCCACTGACTCTGAACTTGTTGCTTCTATCTGTGATTTCTTGTACAATTATATCCATATCTCGCCATTATCATACATTTTCATGAAATGTGTCTATGTAATCTCATAATTGCATCTCAATCTTATGAGCACACACATATCCGTGGATGGTCAGGAAGATGGCTTCTCATTAGCTGTGTAGTTTTGATATATAGAAAAATAAACTAAGACATGCTTCAGAACTAGATCTAGTGTCCCAGGAGAATGTAGACACGTAAAGCTTGCTTTGTTTCTTTTACTCAGACTAACACAAGAAAATCACAATCTCTCTGTAGTCTACCACAAACTGTACACACTTAGCTCATTTTTATTTCAAAGCAAGTTCAAACTAGACTAAAGGCCTTTGTAAATAGATCATAAGTTTAAAACCTTACAGCTATGCACAAGGTCAGAGTCTCAGGTGTTTGACAAAAGTTACTAACACAGAACACCCCTAAAAAAGCATGCTAATTCTTTGCCTGCCAAGTCTGCTGGCAGTAGATCTATGTCTCCATGTGTGTCACTGGGCACTGTGCCCCCTGTCTGGTCAGTCTTACTCCTGAAACCTTGGAACATTGTATTGCCATGGCAAATGGCTCTGCCCTTATCACTTACTTACCCTAGGCATGTGCTTTTGACGAATGAGTGGTAGTTTTTGTAATTGTTTTTCTATTGCTTCAAGCCTCCTGGAAAAGAATTTTTAGGCTAGATGGAGGAGAAGCTAAGAAGAATTAGGGATTAGAATAGGAAGAGAGAACAGAAGGTCAGGGTGGAGCAGTGAAGATACACGGGCGGAAAGAACATGGTGAGAGAAGGTTCATTCCTTGCGGTTCATTCCTTCCGCTTCCAGTACTAGATTTTCCTCGCTGTTTGTAGCATCTTTTTTCAAACGCTGGATGGAGGCTCTAAAGGTGGCCCTTAAAAGTCCCCGTCCCCATTGCTACCTAACTATGCACATTGGGTCACACACACACACACACACACACACACACACACACACACACACACGACATGGAAGTGTAAGTTCCTCGTTAGGAAGAGATCAGAGGGATTTGGGAGGGGAACAAGAAAGCATAAAGGGGAAGCAAATTATAATCCAAAGACATGTACATATAAGAAAATTTCATAATGAAACCCAGTATGAATAATTAACATACTGACAATAAATATATAAGTATGTAAATAAATAATATTTCAAGAAATTAATTAGTTTCACCTATGTTTTCAAATATGTTGACATATCTGTTCTTTATATTCTTCCTTTTCACAACTGAGATTTTGTTGACTGAGGAGTAATGCTCAGACATTTCAGTTCTTATCACATGTGTCCAAACTCGGAGGTCATAAACTGTGTTCATGTGCTCTAAGGAGCCATGTGAGTTTCTTTTGAACAGTCATTCCAGTGATATTCCAGCCTCAAACTTAAAACCTCACATAACAAGGCAAAACCTCAGAACCTTCATTTTCACTGACTCACAATTTTATACCATAAAGTACACACTCAAAAATTTCCATCTTTCACAGCACATTATTGTAACTGTTAGGGAAATGGACTGCCACTACCAGAGATGTCATGGTTCTGATTGGCAGGGACCAAGTAGTGGACTTTAAGGAAACCATTTTACTAGAAACAGGAGATGAGATGTAACTGAAAATATTCCAGACACAAATGCACAACTGAAACTCCAAATTGCAGTTTAGCATGCTTTCTATTGTAGGATATAAAGCTAGCCCTCTCTATGGAATGGTAGCTGACCAGAGATTGTTCCCCTCTGTCTTCTGTTGTACCAAAAAGTAAACAGCCAGCGAATGAGTTCACCTTGTAAAAAAATCGTTTACACTAAAAAATGGGATGAATCTCCCCCCTCCATTTAAAAATGTTTCTAGAGCTTCTAAAATACCCACATTTGCAAAATAGTTGATAAAAATATTGCTCTGCAGTGTGTGAGAAAGGATGTAGGGACAGACATGATGGATGGTCATTTGGTTTTGGCTTCTTCCTCTTCTACTTCTGAGGCTGGGCTCTGGTTTTCGGATCTGTGGTCTGCTGCTCAGCCCCGGCACCTGTGCCCCTTGCTTCCCTCTGCCTCCTTGTTTGCACTCTTTGTGTCTGGTGATTTCTCTTCCTGCAGAGGCCCCCTTCAGGTCCCGCAGTCAGTTTGCCTGACAGCCTGGCAGAGCGGCCCTTGGGCTCCACCTTTGCTGCCCTGTCTGCCTTGTGCTAAGCTAACTTTCCTACTGACCATCATGGCTGTGTAGGTGGGAGGCACATGCTGAGCCCGCCATAGAGTCCTCTGCAAGCTGCCACCACATTAACTGTGGCCACCGGAGTCAACAAAGTCTGGCATATCAAGTTGAGGCAGGATTTTAAAATTTTTACTGTTTTAGTTTTTGTATGTACGTATTATGTATGTATATAATACATATGGGTGGGTGGCACATGTGTGGCGCCTGTGCATGTGAAGACCAAAAGGAAACCTGTAAGATTTGTCTCTGTGGTATTTATGAAGTTGTCACGTGAGTTCTTTTGCTTACTACTGTAAGTTAAATTTGCTTAAAATAGTGTATGTGTTCTTTATTTGTGTTTATCATTTTTATTACAAATTGCTAAATTATACTATTAATCAATTTCCAAATTCCTGTTACAAGTAAGAATAGTTTTTGGTTTTGGTTGTAGTAATGGTCATTGCACCTATGACCCCACACATGCTGGCAAGTTCTCTACCTCTGAACTATACTCAGGAACAAAAGTACTATTGCAAGTGCTTTTCATATGTTACATACAAGAATTGGTGTGTAACTTGACTTCCTAATTCTTCTTTTTATCCTAATATAGCTCAGCTACAGGTTCTCCATTAAGCACAGGCCTTTAGTACTTTCTTTTTTTTTTTTTTTTTTGGTCTTTGTTTGAGACTAGGTCTATGTAGCCAGACTGTCCTGTAACTCATTTTGTAGTTCAGAATGGCCCTTGAACTAATTGTTTCTGTCTCAGCCTCCAGAATAATGGAAATGCAAGTAGGAGCCACCACATCCAGGCCCTATTTCATTTTATGGCCAGGCTGATGAAGTCATTTGTGTCTTAGTATCTGGCCAGAGATTCAAGGGGCACTTATATACATAATTTCCTGTGTGAGTTCCTGCTGTCTGGGAGCTGCACATCTGTTCTTTTCTACACATTTATTCTCTATGTAGGCTCCTATTTCTACATGCTACTGTTTGGAAACTATCCCCAGCCAGAAACCAGCATGGAGCAGAACTTGGCTCATATGCCTCTCTGCACAGGACACAGTTCTGACCGGGGGTACTGTGGACACTCATTTATCCTATTCTGTCATTGCATGAATGTTCACAGTGATTTCACTGGTGCTGGAAATTATATGAGGCACCCTGTCAGGAGAATAAATTTTGTGAAGTGATATTTAGAAAAATATCACTAAATTTCTCTCACCTTAATCTACATTTTACTCAAACACACTTAAAAATACTTGTAAGATGACATTTTAATTATATTGTGTGTGTGCGGGTGCATATGTACGTGACACACGTGTGGAGGGTGGAATTGAACTTGAGTCATTAGACCTGGGCAGCAAGCCCTTTTACTCACTCAGCTGTCTTCTCTGAAGGTGTTTGAAGGCTGAGTTAACACCGAGTTTTACATGGTAAAAATGGAGCATTAGGTATAAAAAAATGAGCTTATGTATAAAAGGTTACTTTAAAGTTGATGTGAAAGCCAACAAAGGAAAAGAAGGTCAAAGGAAAAAATTAATACTAGAAGATCCAAAAGATACAAGGTTATTTGTTCAGATTAATTGACTTAGCCATTCAGCTGCTCAGTACTGGAGATGTGCATGTGACTTTAGAATAATCTTTCTCTTCAAGAAATACGAGGAAATGTAGTGATTATATTCAAATAAACAATTGAAAAAGCAATGTATAATGGATTCTGGTAGAGGGGCAGTATTGTGTGTGTCTCCTGCTGTGTGTGTATCTGTGCATGTGGAAGCCAGCACAAGCTCCACAGACTCCACTCACCTTTTTGTTTGTTTACTTGCTTGCTTTGGTTGAGATGGGGTCTCCCAGGGGCTAGAACATCCTGCATATCCAAGTCTGGCTGCCCATATCCAGTTCTCACTTACTCTGCGTGCCTGGCTTGTTTTTGTGTGGGTTCTAGGGACCGAACTCAGATCCTTGTGGTTGCTGGCAAGCATTTTACATGCTGGGTTGCCTCTCTAGCTCCTGTTCACCAGTGTTCTTTGGGAATGTCAACATTGTTAAAAACAAGAAAAGTCTGAAAACTGCTGTAGTTGGGAGGAGCTTAAGGAGACATGATAACTGAATAGAGTGTTCTATCTCAGTGTTAAACTGAGGCTAAAAAAACATTCGCTTAAAGTGAAGGAAATCTGAATAAAGTATAAGATGTAGTTTTAAATGGTGTGTCAGCCATTAGTCATGAGTTGTAACAAATAAACCACAATCTTATCCAAATGTAATCAATAGGAGAACATAGACATGGGGATATATGACAGCTGTCTATATCATCCTCTCAATTTCCCTTAAAATCTGATGTTGCTCTAAAGACAATCTATTCCTTAAAAGAGAAAAATGAGAATATAGTAATATTGATAAAATCCAAAGGAGTGGCTTCGATAGCAAACACCCCAGAAGTGTTTGAGTAATATGAGTAATGGTGCTGCTGTCAGTCTTATAAACACCATTTAAAATTGTATTTCAGCATGGACAGCGATGGGTCAATGACAATAGACTGGGATGAATGGAGAGACTTCTTTTTCTTCCACCCTGCAAAAAATATCAGAGAAATCGTTCGTTTCTGGAAGCATTCCACTGTAAGGTTACTCTGTACTTTACTATTTTTATTTTCCTTTTAATGTTGTAGTTGTAAATATTATTATATAGTCCCTGTTTTAGTCTCAATGGCTAAAGATGTGTTATCCACTTTTAGCAGTATTCTACTCATTTAGTAAGGGATGCTAGTATTTTATGTGCAAACTTAAACCCACATCTTACATAGATGTCTACTAAAGGGATCTATTGTGTGTTAAAATAGTATTTAGTGTTATGTATAGTTGCATTGCCCTAGAAAGGTGAAAATTATGTGTTTTCCTTTCTTTTTACACAGATGCCATATGCTTGAGTGGGTGTTTTGGCATTGGGAATATAAAATTATATACTAAGATTTCAGAATTTAGAAAAAAAAAAGGAACAAATGTACAAGTGATCTGCTCTTTTAAGTTTTATAAGCACCTGACCTGAAGCTGTAAGGAGTAAAGGAAATCCTGTGTTTAAAGACTTTTAAGTTCTTTAGTAGCAAGGTGGGCGAGTTAAAGTCTACTCAGCACAGCACACGGTTCTCATCAGGGTTCTGTCCCTGCTCCACAAACAGTTCACAAGAAAAGAAAGATCTTTAGGTCTGGAGTCAAGATGCTCACATTTGAACTCACACCTCATACCCGCTCATTGTATGATCTTCTCTGTGACTCGGTTTCTCCCATGAGATAGTGGAGATAGGTGTATGAGTTTTCAGAGTTCAATGAGTGTGTTAGTCAATGTGTTTAAAAAAAGCTAAGAATCTATGTATTCAATAAACACTTGTTATGTTAGGCACTTGGTTTTATCTGTGTTTCTGAATGTTTGAACATGTGAAGAACATGTAACATCACTTCTCATCTGGTTTTGATTCATACAGTATTTTGATAGCACATCTGATTTCTTACTTTTTGACTGATTCTTCTATGTTCACCTAATGTATCTCCTATAGCCAGTATCCAGGATGTATCACTACATCTTTCTTTTACTGGGAATAGATTTCTATACACTATATTCTGACTACAGTTTTCATCCCCAATCCCTCCCAGTCTCCTCCTTTCTGTCTCTTCTTAGATAATGGAATCTATGGAATAATAATAATAAAACTAGACCAGAATAGGACTAAAGAAACAAAAAAAAGAACTAAAGTAAAAGCATGAGTTTTTTTTTAATTTATTTTGGAGATCAGTCCTCTGTCAGATGAGGGGTTGGTGAAGACATTTTTCCATTTTTAGGCTGTTGTTCTTATTGACTGTGTCCTTTGCCTTCCAGAAGCTTCTCAGTTTCAGAAGGTCCCATTTATTGTCTATCTCAGTGTCTGTGCTTCAGCCCAAGAAACTAGACATTAACATTACAAATAATCTAATTTTAAAATGGAATACAGAAAACAGAATTCTCAACAGAAGAATCTAAGATATCCAAAATACACTTAAAGAACTGTTCAACATCCTTAGTAATCAGGGAAATGCAAATCAAAATGACTCTGAGATTCCATCTTACACCTGTCTAAGATCAAAAATATTGATGATAGCTTATGTTGGAGAGGATGTGGAGTAACAGGAACCCTCCTCTACTGCTGGTGGGAGTGCAAACTTATCCAGCCATGTTGGAAATTAGTGTGATATTTTCTCAGAAAATTGGGTATCAATCTACTTCAAGACCCAGCAACACCACTCTTGGACATATACCCAAAAGGATGCTTAATCATACCATAAGGACACTTGCTCAACTATATTCATAGCAGCATTAATTATAATAAGCAGAACTTGGTAAAAACCTAGATACCCCTCAACTGAAGAATGGATAAAGAAAATGTGATACATTTACATAATGGAGTACTACTCAGTTGTTAAAAAACAATGACCTCATGAAATTTTCAGGCAAATGGATGGAACTAGAAAAAAAATTGTTCAGAGTGAGGTAACTCAGAATCCAAAAGACAAACATATTGCTTTAATATTCACTTGCAATATATCATATAAAGGATTAATATTTATTAAGGGGTTATATAGACACTCACTTATATAGATTGAACTTTAAGACAGTATTTGGAGAGTGGAAAGTCTCTGGATGGATGGTCAGATCTGCTCTTTGAGAAAGCAGGAACAAACAGGAAGGGAATTTAGATTTTTTTGGTCTTAATCAATTTTGGCCATGCCCTGTCAGGGTCCTGACAAATTAAAAAAAATCCAATACAAACATTGTAAGTACTCATTCTTAAGTGGATGTTGGAGTAAAGTGTAGGATAGCCAACCTACAATCCACCATCCCAGAGAGGCTAGTTAACAAAAAGGGCCCAAAGAGCCCTTTGGATTTCCCTGGAAAGGGAAAATAGAAGAGATCTCCTGGGTAAACTGGGGGCAGGTACTTGAGGGAGTGAGTATCTAGGGAAGGGGAGTGTAATGAAAGAGATATCTTGATGGGGGGGTGGGATTGGGGAGAAACCAAATGCCAGGGAAATCCCTAGGAATCCACAAGGATGACACTAGCTAAAACTCCAGCAATAGTGGAGAGGGTACCTGAACTGACCGTCTATGGTAATTCAGATTGGTGACACCCTAATTGTCATCAGAAAGCCTTCATCCAGTAACTGGTGAAATCAGATAGAGAGATCCACAGCCTTTTCCTGAAGAAAGGGAGGAGGGAATGTATATGAGCCAGGGGGATCAAGGCCATGATGGAGGAACCCACAGAGACTATTGATCCTCATGAGCTTGTGGGAGCACATACATTGTGGACCAACAGTTAGGGAGCCTGCATGGGACTGAACCAGGCCCTCTGCATGTGTGTGACAATTGTGTAGCTTGGTCTGTTTGTAAGGCTCCTAGCAGTGGGGTCAGGACCTGGTGCTTAACTGACTTTTGGGCTTCCCTGTGCTGGATTATCTTGCCCAGCATTTATGCAGGGGAAGGAGCTTGGTTCTACCTCAATTTGATGTGCCATGCTTTGTTCAAGCCCCTGGGAAGCCTGCCCCTTTCTGGATGGAGATGGAGGAGGAATGGATGGGGAGAGAGGTAGATGTGAGGGGAGGGAATGGAAGAAGAAACTGTGGTATGTAAAATAAATTTAAAAATGTTAATTAAATTAAAAAGGAAAAACATGAGAAGCACATATAAATACAGAGACACACATATAAATACAGATACAGCATCCCATAAAAAACCCAGAAACTTTAATACATTTGCAAAGGACCTGTAAGATTGAAAATATCCTGACACAACACTATGAGACAAAGAACTTTCTAAGATGCCATTAAATTCATCTTGTGTTGACCATCTACAGTTGGGCATTGGGCCTATTCTCAAGAGTGGTTTGTTTCCCTAGTTATCTCTGTTGGAGAAAATTAATTTGCCCTTGGCAAGTGGTTGATTGGAGCTAGATTATGGGTTAGGGGTGGGGGAATGTGCCCACTTCCCATCTGGTGCAGAGCCATACAGGCTTGTGCATACTGCCACAGTCTGTGAGTTAATACGTACATTGGTCCTTTTGTGTTTACAGGGCCTTGTTTGCTTGGTGTCCTCCATCCTCTCTGGCTCTCAAACTTTTTATACTTCTTCTGAGCCCCAAGGGGAGGGGTT
Source organism: Sigmodon hispidus (assembly GCA_004025045.1). NCBI lineage: Eukaryota > Metazoa > Chordata > Mammalia > Rodentia > Cricetidae > Sigmodon > Sigmodon hispidus. The sequence goes on from PVIH01003644.1 coordinate 76,516, forward strand.
TGATGGAGATACCTGCTTTGGAGCTGAGTGTTCCAAGGTCTCTCATTCTCTGCATATTGTCTGGCTGTGTCTAGTTTCACTGTCTTGACCACCCAAGCAGTGCTGGGTATAGATTCCACCTCATGGAGTGGGACTTAAATCAAATCAGATCTTGGTTGGTTACTATCACAAGCTTTGTACCACTATCGCACCAGAGCATTTTGCAGATAAGTCATTATTGTAGATTCAAAGTTTCCCTATTTTCCTTTTCAGTCAGGTTGTCATGTGTATATAGGAGGGATATTGATTTTTGTGTGTTAATTTTGCATTCTGATACTTTGCTGAACGTGTTTATCAGCTGTACAAGTTTCCTAGTGGTCATTTATGAATACTACCATATTATCTTCAAGTAAAGATACTGCCTTCTTTCTTTCCTATTTGTACTCCCCTAATATTCAGTTGTCTTAGCTAAGACTTCAGGTATATTGGATAGGTATATCAAGAGAGTAGAAAATTTTTTCTTGTTCCTGATTTAAGTAAAAATGCTTTAATTTTTTCCAATTAGATTGGTATTGTCTATATGTTCCATGTATCTCTAGTATCTCTAAAACTTTTATCATGAGGGAATGTTGGGTTTTTGTCAAAGGTCTTTTCAGCATTTAGAGATAATCTTTCAGTATGTTTGTATGGTGGATTACATTTATTGATTTACATGTTCAACTATTCTTATATCTCTGAGATGAAGCCTACTTAATCATAGTGGATGATCTTTTTCATGAATTCTTGTATTCAATGTGCAAGTATTTTATTGAGAATTTTTACATCTATGTTCATTAAGGAAATTGGTCTGTAATTCTTTCTTTGTTGGGTCTTTATGTGATGATATTGGTACCAAGGTGAGTGGCTTTGTTAAAAGAATTGGTCAATGTTCCTTTTGTTTTTGTTTTGTGAAATAATTTGAGGAGTATTGGTGTTAATTCTTCTTTGAAGGTCTGGTATAATTCTATGCTGAAACCTTTGGCTGTGAGCTTTTTTTTGTTGGGAGACTTTAAATTGATGCTTCTATTTCACTGGACAATTATAGGTCTGTGTAAATTGCTTGTCTGATTCTGATTTAACTTTAGTAGATGGTATGTATAGAGAAAATTATTCATTTCTGTTAGGTTTTCCAGTTTAGTGGAGTACAAGTTTTTAAAATATGTCCTTACTATTCTCTGGATTTTCTCAGTGTGCTGGCTAGTTTTATGTCAACTTGACACAATCTGAGAGAAGGGAATCTCAAATAAGAAAATGCCTCTACAAGATCAGACTGCAGACAAGGCTTTAGGACTTTCTCTTATTTAGTGCTCAGCCCATTGTGGTTGGTACCACCTGGGCTGGTGGGTCTGGGTTCTATGAGAAAGCAGGTTGAGCAAACCATTCAATGAGCAAGCCAGTAAGCAGTACCTCTCCATCAGCTCTTGGTTCCAGGTTCCTGCTCTGCATGAGTTCCTGCCCTCAGTACTTTTGACGATATGGAACTCTGAGTGAAATAAACTTACTTTCCAAGTTGCTTTTGGTCAAGGTGTTTCATTCCAGAAATAGTCACCCTAACGAAGACACTCAGTGTTATGTTTCCCTTTCCAATTTTGTAATTTGGATCTTCTCATTCTGACTTTTAGACAATGTCAATATTATTGATTTTTCCCAGACAACCTTTTGGTTAATGGATTCTTTGTATTTTTATTGCTTCTATCTCATTAATTTCATCCATAAGTTTCTTTCTACTCCTTTTGGGAATTATTTCTTCTTTTTGTTCTAGAGCTTTCAGATGTGCTTTTAAGTTACTAATATAAGACATTTCCAATTTTTTTATGTAGGCTCTTAGTGTTATGAACCTGCCTCTTAGATCCAACTCTTTTGTGTCCCATAAGTAAGGTATTGTCCTACTTAGGGTTACTATTTCTAAGATGAAACACCATGACCGAAGCTTTTTGGGAAGGATAGGGTTTATTTGGCTTACCCTTCCACATTACTGTTCATCAATGGAGGAAGACAGCTCAGAAACTCAAACAGGGCAGGAACCTGGAGGCAGGAGCTGATGCGGAGGCAATGGAGGGTTCTGCTTACTGGCTTACTCTCCATGGCCTGCCTTTTTTTTTTTTTTAGAACCCAGGACTACTAGGCTATGGTGCCATCATTCAAAATAGTCTGGGCCCCACTCATCAATCACTAATTAAGGAAGCATAAACAGGCTTGTATGCAGCCTAGTCTTTTAGAGAGTGTTTCTCACCTGAGACTCTCCTCTCTGATGCTACACCTTGTGTCAAGTTGACATATAACTATTCAGCCTAGGTATGCAATGTTTTCATTTCTATTCATTTCTAAAAAAAAGGTCTTTAATTATGTAATTATTGCCTTGATATATTTTTTATTCAGCAGTGAGTTTTTCAGTTTCATGAATTTGTAAGTTTGTTGTTTCTGCTGTTGATATACAGCTTTAATTTGTGGTGGTCACAATCCTGTCAACACTTGCTTTGTGGAAGCTCACAGACTATAGACCAACAGCTAGGGAAGCTGCATGGAACTGAACTAGGTCCTCTTCATGTGGCAGATAGTTGTGTAGCTTTGTCTGTTTGTGGGACTCCTAGCAGTGGGATCAGAACCTGTCCCTGAATGTGATCTGCCTTTTTGGAACCTATTTCTTATGGTGAAATGCCTTGATGCAATGGGAAGGCACTTGGTGCTGCCTCAACTTGATATGTATGCTATGCTTTGTTGACTCCCATGGCAGGCCTTACCCTTTTTAGGAGTGTATGAGGATGGTTAGAAAGGAGGTAGAGGGAGAAGATGGGAAGAGAGAAGAATGGGGAAACTGTGGTTAGCATGTAAAATAGATACAACAATTTAATAATTAAAAAGACAATATTTAATAGGGGTGGTTCACTTGCGATTTCAGAGGTTCAGTCCATTATCATCATGATGGGGGAGCATGGCAACGTGCAGGCAGAAGTGGTGCTGGAGTAGTAGCTGAGAGTTCTATATTTTGCAGGCAACAGGAAGTTGACCGACACATTGGCAGGTACCCTGAGCATAGGAAACCTCAAAGCCTGCTCCTACAGTGACAAACTTTCTCTGACAAGGCCATACCCACTTCAACAAAGTTACATGTCCTAGTAGTACCACTTCCAATGAGATTATGGGAGCCGATGGATGCACTTATTTTTTGCATCATGACATGGCTACAAGCTTTTGGAGGTCAGGGAGTGGAATGTGGTGGTTTGGAAGAAAATGATCCTAAAAGGAAGTGGCACTGCTGGGAGGTGTGGTCTTGTTAGAGAAAGTATGTCACTCCGGGGATGGGTTTTGAGGTCTTTTTTTTGCTCAAAGTTTGCTCATTGTAACCCTCAGACTATTTATTGTTACCTGCAAGATGTTGGACTCTTAACTACTTCTTCAGCACCACATCTGACTGCATGCCACAATGTCCCACCATGATGGACTGGACCTTTGAACTGTGAGTGAGCCATCACAATTAAATGTTTTATTTTTTAAAAGTTGCTGTGGTCATGGTGTCTCTTCACAGCAATAGAAACCCTAAGACAAGCTACTTGAGGGTTTCAGGTAGAATGTGTTTCTAGGTATTGGGAGCTGATACTTATTGGGATTGGGGATGGGCTAGAGTTGGGGACTTGAGGAATCCATGGGAGGAAGGAAAGTAAGGTGTGCCACCAGGATCTACATAGCTCCCTGGGGATGGGAGCAGAGAAGGAAGAGAGGCCACAGTCAACTACAGACCTGGGAATGGATTTGGAGGAGAGGAGGAACTGAAGGCTGGCCACCTCTTCCCCTGGTGGCTTTTACTACATCTCTCTTACATAGTACTGTAATGATGACTATTTGTACTTTCTTCAGCCACAAAATGCCTCCCTCTTATGTATTTAGAGAATTTCATGTTGGTTTCTGAGTCACAGAAATTGTTTCTGTACATTTTTAACAAGCTGTCTGGTTTTCAGTTTATAAATTTTTGCCATATCATTTCTCAGCAGTTACTTGCTTTACTCACCATTTGGTTTTCAAACATTTGCCATTTATTGAGTGCAAGGTTCCATCTCATTGATTTAATGAGTATCTTCCACTGTCCATGCTGTTTGAAAATATTTTTATAGGAAGATCGTATGTGTCATATTATTTGACATGAATGTCTGTGTATTCAGAAGTTTCTGACCCGTTCTGCCTGGCCTAGCCCTGAGGTCCACAAGCCCATAGCTGTTTTGTGGCAAATAATCACACAAAGGCTTATATTAACAACAAATTGTTTGGCCTGTAGCTCAGGGTCATTACAACTAGCTCTTACAACTTAACCAATTCTTATTAATCTATGTATTCCACGAGGCTCCGTGGCTTTCCCTGTGTTCCATTACATCTTGCAGCTTCCCCTTGACTCCGCCCTCCTTCTCCTTTATCTCTACTTGGTTTCTCTCCTGCCTCTGAGCTGCCTTGCCATAGGCCAAAACAGTCCTTTATTAACCAATGGCAATGCAGCACATTGATATTGTACAGAAAGGCATCCCACATTATGTCTGTTTACAGCCTTTGTCTATTTTTGATGAGTTTTATATCTTTCCTTTTTTTCCATGGGAATTACATATTTATTATAGATACATATTCTTGACTTAAGACTTGCAAATCCTTTTCATCTACATTTGCATGTTTTCTCCACACTGTATTTAATTGAGCAGGGATTTTTGTTTTTTGGTTGTAAATGCATCAAAAGTCAATTGGTTTTCAACTCCTGCATTTTAAAGACTACTTCACTATCTCTTGGTCACATTTGCCTCCATTGGTGCAGTTCCACCTTTATGTTCAAGTGTCTACACTTCTGTAGTTGCATTTGTACATGGATAAGGGAAGACTCTGCTTTTATGTTTTCCTGTATTGAAGAATTTTCTCAACACATCTAACCAGTCTGTGACTTCCATAGCTATTCTTAATACAGTACTACTTTGCTCAGATATCAAACTTCCATTGACTGCTCAATATTCTCAGAGTTTTCTTTGTGTGTCTCTTCTAAATGTTTGCCTGACTTTATAGCACTATTGAACTATTTTTAATAGCGTCACTGACCTGGTAAAGTAAGCAACTCCTTCTCACTATTCATCAGTTACTTTTTAAAGCAAAGAAAGCAGTTACTAATTGACTTGAGCTTTTGATGATCTTTATTTTTCTACATAGATTTTATAGTTTCTTAATTATTGTTGCTTTTAGAATAAAACTGGCTAAAATGAAGAGGCGGATGTGTTCATGTCACGTGGACCTTCTCCTGATCCCTGCATGAGACTTCTTGCCTGGCCTCCAAAGGCATTCAAATTTGTGGTCTGTGGTTTATTGTTGACCCCTTACTTCTCTCTCCTTCAGTAATCTCTTACTTTCATTTCCTTCTCTAATTAGCTGGTCTGTGATATCAGGTCATCTCTAGACAGATCAACCTAATTTTGTGCATGAAATGAAACAATACAAACCCAAAACTTGAGATTTCTACTTTGTTCTTTACAACCGACCTAATAAAAGAGTAGACATTTTAAACTCTTGAATCCATCATCACTTTCTAATTAGTAGTTTCCTAAACCCTTTAAAAAGATATTAAATCTAGTCTAAAAATGTGTGTTCACACCATGGCATGTATGCGGAAGTGATGAGATAACTGGCAAGAGTCAGTTTTCTCCTTATATACTGTATAGGTTCTGGAAAATGAACTCAGGTTATCAGGCTTAGTGGCTGTTTATGTGCAGAGCCATATCACCAACTTTTGCCATTTTATTTTCTAAACAATCCTTTCCATGCCTACATATAATCTTGTGGTTCTTAGAATAAGTAATGTCTTTAAGCATACCATTTTTGTTGCCTGGAACATTCTTTTGGGTAAATCCTACTCATATAGAAAGATAGTATAATGTGATGACCTCTGAGGCCATGATGCCTGGATTTAAATTGGGGCTTTGGGGCATTGGGGCTTCTAAGTTACTTTAATTATAAAATTTTTTCTTCCCTTTTAAATTTATAATTTTTATTTTAAAAATACTATTTTATTTTTATTAGTCCTTTGAGATTTCGTGCAATGTGTTTTGATTGTATTTACCCCTTACCCATCTCCTCCCAAATCCCCTCTACTTTCCTTGCCCACCCAACTTTGTCTCCACTTTTTTAACCCATCAAGTCCAATTTGTGAATTCAGTGTTTCTGTGGGATTTTCTTCTGACACTTTTATTTGCTGCTTTTGTTGTTGTAGTTGTTGTATTGTAGTTGATTATATCTTTTCTTATATCTTTTACTATAGAGACAGGAACCAACTTCTCCATGACTGTATCACTTATACAAAGCACAGGGCCTGGCATGTTGACTTTTACTTCATCAGTGTTTCTTGAACACTCTTGTGTTCAGGAGCTAAGACCTGTGTTCCCAACAGTACTCGAGGGAAGCCAGGTTGTTGGCCTTTATTGAGCTTACTTTGTAGAAGACTGGGCAAGCAATAGACAGAAATAAAGTAATCAATCAGGACTGCACTGTATTAGATAGGAAACAATTGCGGTAAAAAGATGTCTTTGGGGCAGAGGGAAAATAAAGTGAGAAGATTCCCAAAAGGGTATTAACAGATGACTGAATCAAAGTGGGATGCTAAAGAGAGCAGTGAATTACCTACCACACTGAGAGGCAGAGAACCTACGTCTAATTTGGCGATCTTCACTGAAACAAACATGATGTTTTAATACTTAAAAAATAGTCTTTAGGAAATAAATTATGATTGCTAAAGATAAAATTACTAAATATAAACTCATTCTAATACACATTTTAAAAGAGAAAATTGGTAAACAAAAGATCACTAAAAAGTAAGTCAGAGCATGTAAGATGCTGTTCTTGTCTCCTGAGTTTGGCTCACGTGTATGAATTTGGAATAAAATGTGAATATGTATTTAGTATTTATTCCTTATCTAGTATGTGGCAGACACTGTGTAAGTAGTGTGTCCCCGCTCTCAGGTTTACATTGTTTTTATGAATGATATTATTTAAATAATTTTAGAATTATTTAAAGTTATAGCTAATTAAATGACAGTTTTATTTTAAATCTGTATGTGAATGTGTTATTTAAAACCATTTGAGTATAAGTACCAAGTACTAAGCAAATTGTCAATCTTCAATATAGGAGGTGATTTGAAAACAAATGTTGAAGTCTTTGGTCTGTGTGAAATATTTTCTTCTTAATCTTTGTAAAAAGTTATACTTTTATTTCTCAAGTTTTACACTTCACTAATTACTTACTTTACTTATCAGGTAATTGATATAGGAGAGAGTATAACTATTCCAGATGAATTTACAGAACAAGAAAAGCAGTCTGGGGAATGGTGGAAGCGGCTGGTAGCGGCGGGAATAGCGAGTGCGATCGCACGGACATGCACTGCACCTTTGGACCGCTTGAAAGTCGTGATGCAGGTAGTTTTTTACCTCGAAGGAACGTGGAGAATTCTTGATAATTAAAATGTTGATTTTAAATGTCTGATAGATTTCATAGTACTTCTCATTGAAATTTTATGCTTTCTTGACAATTTAAATTTTTACTATCCTTACTATTAAAATATTTCTTCATTTTCTTCCTGAGGCTCCTATGGTGTTTGGAATGATTAATATTGAATGTCAGTTTTTTTGGACTTAGCCGAGCCCAGCAGATTAACGAAGCCCTTGCCTGGGTGGTTTATCAGGGCATTTGGGGAGGATTGACTATGGCAGAGGAATCACCCTGAAGGTGGGCAGCACCATTGCATAGGCTGGGCCTCAGGGGAAGAAGGGGAAAGGGGGAGCTAGCTGGCCATGCAGGCATTGCTTCTCCCTGCTCCCTGTGCTTCTCCCTGCTCCCTGTGCTGTGCTTCTCCCTGCTCCCTGTGCTTCTCCCTGCTCCCTGTGCTTCTCCTTGCTCCCTGTGCTGTGCTTCTCCCTGCTCCCTGTGCTTCTCCCCACTTCCTGACACATGTCAGGAACTCCAGTGCCCTGAAGCCATAAATAAAACTTCTGAGCATGTGAGGCAGAGGGAGTCTTTTCCTGTGTGCTAGCTGCTTTATCACAGTATGAAGATACCACTTAATACAATATACAGATTAATTTTAACTTAAAATAACAATAGATTGACTCCATTAGGCTGTTTTCAGAAGCAGAACTAATTTACACAATATCAATTAAGATTCATGAAAGACCCCGAACCCAAAACAGAGCAAATTTTCCACAAGGCCAGCTAGCAAGAGGTCAACATGAGGGCAAGCCTAGCTGAAGGACATTTGGTCAATTAGCAGGAAGTCATACTGCGGGCAAGTTTCAGTAAACCAAGAAACCAGTAGTTAAGAGAGCTTTTTTTTTTTTTTTTTTTTTTTTTTTTTTTTTTTTTTTTTAAAAAAAAAAAAAGATAAGGAAGGCCATGGGAGGGTGAAGAGACCGGGAATGTCTAATCTTAACACAAACCAGATGTTGACAGCACCTCCAGGATCAAAACCTTTACAACCTTGCCCCATAGCTGAACCTTGTAGATGATTTGTTACATTACCCCTTAGCGGAACTTTGTATGTAGTTCAAAGTAGTTAATGAGATGTATGCCTTTATATTTAAGCTAATGAGACCCCCTCTCTCTCGGTATAAAAGGGGGCTGTTCTTTGTACACTGCGCGCTCAGTTAGCTGACGTGCTGATTGCCCACAGGCGCCTGTGTATTAAAACTTCTTGTTAATTACAGCCAGTGATTTTTGTGTCAGTTCTTGGGGCTGGGGTCTCTAAGGGTCTTTCAATTCATAATTACAATTCAAGCCTTGCTAAATACTTTTGCTAAAGAATATAAAAATCAAGAACCAATATAGTAAATTTAAATTTGTAATTAAAATTACATATCTGGGTGTTTTATTGTCCTTTGTTGTTTTGGTTATATTGGTAACCTTTGGTGATAAATTGTGGATAGTTATTATAGTATACTATGGTAATTGTATAATTGTAAAATTATAATTATTGTTCTGTGATATTTTGTTTGTGTTCTGACAAATAAAGCTTTCGTGGAGATCAGAGGGTTGGGCTACGCATAGTGGCCTGGCAGTGGTGGCTCACTTTTTTAATCCCAGCACTTAGGTGGCTCACACCTTAGGAGGCATAGAGATGAAATGATAAGGCAGGGCAGAGAGAGGATCTCACTCATTTTCAGTCAGAGGATCTGGAGAAGTAAGAAATCACTGATGACTGGTTCTCTGGGTCTCTAATTTTTCAGAATCTTACCCCAAAATATGACTCCTGATTTTTATTGATAAGACTATTTAGGCTCATGCTTCCTCTGGTGTATTGGGACATGAATTCATGAAAAAGCTGTTTGCCTGAGGCCTTGCAGCCAACAGCACAGGTTAAGTTGCACTTGGGGTGGGGTGGGGGAGAAGCTCCTGACAGAGTCACTGCCCCACTAGCTAGGTTTTCCTCCCCACCCCAAAGCCCTCTGAGCAAGACTGGGATTTTTTTTTATTACACCTCTTCACAGCATATGCCAGGTGCTTGGGCTCCAAATGCCACCTGAGAAGTTAGTTGCTTTCACAGGTTTTCATGTGTAAATGGTGGGCTCTTTGGCTTCTCTTTCCCTGTGAGTTGTGGGCTCTTACTGAACCCCCCTCCCCAGACTACTGACATGTAATTAGTGGCAGCTGTCCTCAACCAGATTGTGCATTGCCTGTGTTCTCCACTTTGATGTGCTACATTTTACATCTCACCATCATTGTCAGCAGATTTGGTGAGACAATTGGGAATTTCTAAAGGAAAGAATTAGATAAAAATAAGATAGTTTCCCCCTACATTAAAAAAATGGGAAACAATATTACAATGGAAGGAGTTAGTCTCTATATAATTATATACTAGAAGGTTTAAAAATGGAATTGTTAAGTGAGGAGATAATTAATTTAGATGGGATTTACACTTGTTCCTTATATAACCAAACTCTATTGCCTGCAGGAAGTAACTCACAGGACACTCAAAGAAATAAAATTTGGCAAATAGACATGTTTCATTTTGCAGAATTTGAAAATTTAAAATATATTTACTATGTCATGAATACATATTTAGAATTTCAATGGGCAATTACTTTGAGTTCTGAAAAGGCTGATTATGTAATCATACATTTGCTAGAAGTTATGGTTATCATGGGGATACCTGTATAAATTAAGACTGACAATGCTCTGATGTATGTCTCTAGTAAAATGAAACAATTTTTTTCATATTACAGCATAAGGCATATTGCAAGTATACCACACAGCCCTACAGGGCAAACAGTTATAGATAGATCAAATCGAATTCTAAAGGCTATACTAAAGGGGTATTAAAGACCCCCAGAGATAGATTGCATAATGCTTTATTAACTTTAAAATTTCTAAATATTAATGAGAAAGGAGCAACAGTTGTAGAGAGAGACACTCTACAGTAGAAAAAAAAACCCTACTGAATTAAATCAGCTTTAAGGATATGTGTACTTTAAGGATATGTTGACCCCAGAATAGAAACCAGGATATGTGTTTTGTTGGGGAAGAGGTTTTGCTTTTGTTTTCACAGGAGAAAAAAAAAATCTATGGATACCATTGAAATTAATAAAGACTCAATTTGAACAGGAGAGATGTCTTGATTAGGAGAGGTGATAGTTTATCAATTAAGTGGCAATTCAGCCTGCCAACAAAAATGCTCACCGAACTAGGGCTGGGGCAGGACTTTGTTTTGTTTTTTTTTAGGAAAATGAAAATAATCATTTTGAGAAATTTAAAGACCTTTGGACAAATAAGCATCCAATGAAGAGGAGAGAACTACCTGGGAAAATTATCAAGAAAAGAGATAATCTGATCTAATGGTATAATATACTTTCAGTAGGGTAAAATTTTATTGCTTTTCAGAATTCTTGTTTTTTGCTGGTCTCTAAAGTCATGTTAATAGGTTATCTTTAGGTAATCCTGACTCAATGAAAAACTAAAGCTGAAGTTGGAGTGTGGCTCTTTCCTTCTCTAAAACCAAGCATGTTGTTAAAAGAATTCAGAATCTCTGTTTCATATCAGAAGAGCCACCTAGTGTGGGACAGAAAAAAAACCAAAATCTAGGAACTACTATTGTCAAATATCTTTTACCCCTCAAATTTATTTTGACTCTTTAAAACTTTTCTTTAGGTATAATACTATTTTAAAATTTAAATTTTCTGTTTTAATATTAATGATGTTAAGTTTTCTACAGTGAACAGTAAACTTTCCTAACAGTGATCTCTGAAATCTCCAAAAAGATGATGGGGACCCACAAGGGCAATTCAACCTGGATTGTTGTAATTCCGCTAAGCTGATAAATATTACCCAAGATTGACTTTGGCCTACAAACTGCTCAGGAAAATTTTAAGGTGGCTAGCTGTGATGGTTCAGTCTGACAGAATACTGTAGTCAGTACTTGAGACAAGGCCTACACTTTCCTATTACACAGACACTGGATAACAAATGATACAGCTAGCTGTCCCAGGACTTGATATTATCCCAATTTTTTCAGGGTCTCCTAAAGATGCCATTGCCCTCAGACAGCAGGAAGTAACTTTAAGAATGTGACATCAACATTCCCAAGATGTGGGGTGGGCAGTTTTTGGTCATCTAGTGGGTTATGGGTATTTGTCATCATTTAGGGGGGTTGGTTACAAGTTGTTATTGGCAGGGTCATGGACAAAAAAAGCAAAGGAGATTAGATTCAGGAATCTTGTTCTAAGAAGGAATAGGGAGATATAGAAATAGAATAAAAGGGTAGACTACTAAATCTACTTTTAAACTAAACAAGCAACTACTAGTTTTAAATATTTTACATTGATATGGATTTTTGTATATTGAAACAAATTTAAGGTTATTTTTATTGGAACATACTGTACATACATTTCTTCTCTTGTTCAAATATTATACCCATACAGTCCATCTAACAATGTAATATAAATTTCTAGTCCTTGAGAATTATTATTACAAACTATTTAGAATAATAAAGAAATTCAGGTTAGTAGTCAGTCACCTATTACAATCAAACTTGTAGTCATGTTAGATATGTTTTCAAGGTCAAATAGAGATATAATTTTTAGATAGGCAAGTATATTTAAACACTTCAGAGATCTACAGAATATGGCATTTAAGATGTTTTAATAAGTTCTTTTTTTATGATGATGAGACATGTTTGCTCCTGGCAGCATCAATTTACTTCAGAGAAGATAATGGGCATTGAAGAAAGTCCATATGGAGTTTACTTTCTTTGTGGCAAATGTTAATCACTGGGCAAGAAAATGCCCTTGCCTTGACTGCTGACAGTATGCTGTCCAAAGTGGACAAACAGTACATAAATGAAAGTAACTGCCAAACCTTGCCAAGACAAGGTAGATCAGTCCTTCAAAAATTTTGCTTCACAGAAAAGTCTGTCAGATATTTTAGGCCTGTAGGACAAAGATGGATACCCCAGTGTTGCAGAGGAACCTTGGGTGACTGTCCAGGCAGCCAGCTGTTTCTATCACTTCTTAATTTTGGAACTCATTTGCTCTAAACTTCCTGTTTATTCAGGTAATATATCCTTCTCAGGTCTCTGATTGAGTTGAGGGCTAGATAGTTGGTTGTAACCATAGTTTTCAAACAAAATTTTAAAAAGACACTCATAAAAGAGATGTAAAGTGTATAAGGTTGAGGGTCACAAAAAGACAGTTTTGGGTTAGTAATGCAAGCTCGGACAGAAAGTAAAGCAGGTACAACACTTTGGACTCACCAGGATCGGATAGATAACGGAGTATTGTCTCTGACTTTGTCAAATTTGCTATCAGCTAGACATTGTTAATGATACTAATGCCTGTATATATTTGTATATAGTTATTGTACTTATTGTATATAGTTTTTTCTATGTTGATTAAAACCTTTGCTTTTTATTTAGACAAAATTGTTTTTGTTTGTGTTCTCACAAAGAAGGCTTGCCTGGAAATCAGGGGGCAGTAGCCACTACTTAACCATAGAGACCCAGCAGTGGTGGCTCATACCTTTAATTCCAGCACTTGGGTGGCTCATGCCTTTAATCACAGTACATGTGAGACAAAGAGAGAAAGTGTTAAGGTGGGTGGAGACAGGATCTCACCCCTTTGAGGTCAGATCTGGAAAGGTAAGAGGTTCCGGTGGCTGCTCCTCTGCTTCTCTGATCTTTCAAGTTATTACCCCAATATCTTACTCTTGGTTTTTATAGATAATACTAATTAAGTTCATGTTCCAAATTAAGAACTTTATAATTTATCTGTAATTATCCTTCATTCTCTCAAAATCTATGACTCTGCTTAAATATTATATTTACATGCCATTTTTAGAATATACAGGGTGTTAGAAGGTTATTTTGAATTAAAAGAATTTCATTTACTTATTCCATACCTATTTAGCAGAGTATATTATGTAGTACATCTTTAATGAGCATTAGATACTGTGCCAAGTTAAACAAACTTTTTAGCATTAGAGGAATTACAATATATCATGGAAAATATGTAATTAAGTAATAAATATTGAAATGCCATTATATAACTGGACAGGAAATGCAATAGTATCATGAGAATACCAAAGAGAAATAGATTCTATATTCTATTTTTCTCATATATATCTTGGTTAATTTATCCGATAGAAATAAAGGCTTTAGTTTAATTATGTAAATACAGGGAATATAGGTTATTGCATGGTAATATGGACAACTAATCCATTTTCCTTCTGTATATTTAATTTCATGTATAACCCACATTCTGTTTAACCAGGATGCTAAATTTGGACAATTGTTAGGAAAGACAGAATTGAAATGTTCTGTTATGTATTAAAGTAGAAAATCCAGTTTCCCCAATACCTAGGCCTGCAATGAAATTTTAAAAATTAAATGTAAAGGAAAAAATATGGACATGTACAGTTTCACACAGAGGCGATGTGGTTGGGAGGTGACCAGAGATGGGAATAGGGCATGGAGGGAAATCTAAGAAGGAAAATATCTTGTGTGTTCATTACATGTTAGGTGTTAGAAATGCAAGGATATTTTTCCAGAACACTAAATCTGTGATGATGGTAGGATATTGAAAATAGTAATTGTCACTTTAGAAGTTTTACTTTCATGAGAAAGAATATTGCAGGTAAACCAAAGTAGGGATAATTAGATCTCTAAGGGCTACATATGGGTCACTGGATTAGGGAGAGTGAAATAGCGTGAGCAGCATCTGCAGTGAAACAGGGTTTGCTGGATATGACAGGGCTGCTGCACACATGAACTCGCTGCAGCTGGGGAACAGCTGGCAATTGATGGCTTCTGCAAGAGGGAATGTCAGTTTTCTCCAAGGATGTGGCCCCTGAGAGGCCATGCTCCAGGAGATGGACCTAGACCCATGTGCATACATGCAGCAAGTGAACATTAAAAAGCAGATGATGTTGAGGGAAAATGATGGAGCCGGTTGGGGAGAAGATGAAGGGAATCAAATGGGGGCAGATATGATCAAAATGCATGGATAAAATTACTAAACAACAAAGAAATCTCACATTAAAAATATGGAGCAAATGTAAAACAGGAAATGAATAAAGTAGATAGAATAGGAAAGGATGTGAAAAGGGAAAATGTAAAAGAAAAAGTTAGTGACTAAGGAGAGATAGTAGGTAAGAACTGAAGTAAAGCCAGGTATGATGATGCCTGCCTGTACGCTCAGCAATTAGGAAGTGGAGGCAGGAGAGTCAGGAGGCTAAGGTCATCTTCAGTTACATAGCAGATTTCAAGCCAGACCCTACCTTTCTGTCTGCCTGCCTGCCTGCCTGTTTGTCTGTCTGCTGTCTGTCTGTCTCCCCCGTCACCCTTCAGAAAACACAGGAAAGCAGGAGGCAGACATAAGCTGACCTGTTATTCCCACAGCTCCCTTTGTTAGGAATTCAGTAACAAAGTATCACAGGCTGGAATGAAAATAGAGATGAATTGCTGTAGTTCCGGAGGACCAGTGAAGTGGTCAGCAGGGCAGGCTGCTCTCCTGGTGCTGAGGGAGTACCTGTGTACCTCTCATTGAGTTGTATGTGGGCATCTTCCCCATCACTTCATATTGCCTTCCTTCTTGGTGTCTTCATGTCCAGATTTTCCTTTTATAAGGATAAAGGTAATATTAAATCAGCTAGATTTCATCTGCAAAGATCCCATCCAAATAGGACCGCATCCCGAGGGACTAGGAGTTAGGGCTTCAACATATCAATTTTGAGGGCTACAATCCAATTCCATAATTTCATGAAGCCTCAATGTATTCATCATTGCAAATTTGCTGTATTTTCATCCAATTCTGTTTTCCATGCACATTTCAATGTGCTCTTCAATAATCTTGGGGTGTTTTTGGCAGCAAACACACACTTTACTTATGAAGGTCTCTGGTAATTGAATTAGAATTGTCTGTATTTTTCTTTGACATTTTAGATTACAGTGGTCTCAGGGGTTACCTTATACTGTAGATAATACTAAACCGTAGAAGATTGTATTTTATCCTATACTTACATACACATGATAAAGTTTAAATTATAAATTAAGCATAAGAAGAGATTACCAGCGTTAATGCTAAAGTATAACGATCATAGAAATATACCCTGATGCAAGTTAACTGGCTTTTCTCTTCTTTCTCCATGCTGCCTCTGGCATATGAACATTGCAATCATCACTGCTACTGAGCTTTGGGCTTTAATGAAGTAGGATAAAGGATACTTGAATGTATGCACTATGGTAATACTGTAGTAGTAGATCTGAGAACGCGATATCTCCTTACTGATTACTGTGTGGGTAGAATATGCCACATGGATACACTGCACAGAGGTGATTCATAACCCGGAAGGCAAGGTGGAGGTAGATTGTGGGTGATTTCATCATCTATGCTGGACGGCAAGCAATGTAAAACACACGAAGTGTTTTATTTCTGTGATTTTACTTTTTTGAAGCATGGGATGCAAAACAATGAATTTTTTAGGAATCCATTGGGAAGACAACTGTGATTTGTTTGTGTAATTGGGGACAAGACAAATACTAACACTGATTTTCTGTGACTGAAGAAAATTTAACTGCTGTTGAAAGTTAGGAAATATATAGGTATAATTATTTCACCCACAATAAAATGATTTTATATTATCAGCAAAATAAATTTGCCATTTATTTCTAGGTTCGTACTTCAAAAGTGAATAAACTGGGATTGGTTAATGAGTTCAAACAGATGGTAAAAGAAGGAGGACTTTTTTCTCTTTGGAGAGGAAACGGTGTGAATGTTTTTAAAATTGCACCAGAGACAGCACTCAAGATCGGGGCCTATGAACAGGTAAAGTGCTATAGACTATGGGGTTTTAAATGATTATGCTTTAAATTCAATTTTTTTTTAAAGTTTAGACTTTGTGAAAGAGAACTCAAATGTATACAAGCAATAGTTGTCAGTGTAAATATTACTGATTTTTATTTTTATTTGATTACTTTTGTGCTTTCTTATCAATATAAGCGTGCTTCTGTAGGTGGCATTTTATTATCATGGCAGGTTTGTGGCTAGTTCTTTCATGCTAATGGTCACAGCTTAAGAGCTATTCATTAAACAGTAATTATTTCCTTATTATGATTTTAATGGTTTTTTTTTTAGAGATTTCATTCCATTTGTTAATGAATCAAGAATTAACTTTCATATTTAGTAAAGACAAAGTTGAGAAATATGCACCAAATTAAAAATTTTTCTGTCTGGTTTAGGATTTTGCTTTTGTTTAAATAATTTTCTTTGAGACAGAAAATATCAGTTTTCAAATATTATAATTTATTTGGGTTTCCCAAGAGTCTAAGGATGCTCTCTTTATATGCTTCTCAAGTTTTTCTTTTTAGTGTAAATTTTAGAATAGTTCTCTCCCCTTTAAATAAATGTTGAGTCAGGCATTAAAGTGCTTCTTTTATAGGGCCCTTTTCACATGGTAACAGAGCCTTAATGCTTTATGAAAATATAAGAGATTGATGCTATCTTTTCTTAGGTCAAATGGTTGAAAAGCAAGCTGATGAGTAGGACACTGGACTCAGAAATGCTAGTCATTAGAATATACAGCTCTTTCTAAAGTGGGGATTTGCCAACTCATTCAATAATACTGTTTTTTATCATCTCATGTACACTTTATGTCTTAAAGGCTTTTTTTCTAAATGATAGAAATGTAGCAAATAAAAACAAACAAAAAGATTCCATTTGTTTTTGTGGATTTTAAACTAAAAAAATAACAATGAATGAATGAATGGTGTGTGTGGTGATATCAGTGATTACTGGGAAAATAGAAGAGAATGGCTGGCAACTCATTCAAGGAGTTTTACCATGAAAAGAAGGGGAGGAAGTGGGAGCTAAGAGGGAATGGGTCCTAAGAAAAGGATTTCCTACAAATGGAAAAAGCAATGCTCCTAAGGTGACCCAGTGAGGGGGCACTACACGAGGCCAAGGGAGATGTGCAAAGTGATTGCTCTCAAAAGGAGAAGGAAATGGAGCTGATGCTTGGGAAGGCTTGGTGTTGGCCGGGCCTTCAACCACAGTCCCAGAAGAAGCGCTACTGAGTAGATACAGCTGTAAACAGGTTTCTTGTAGTTTTTTTCTTCATGCTTCAGTTCCTTTGGTAAAAATGGGGAAAAAGACATGTTGGAGGTTTGAGGAAAGAGGAGAAAATGTGAAGGTCTAAGACAGTCACAGTATAGATGGGCCAAGGAAACAAAAGATTGTTGGTAGCAAACAGTTCAATAGACGTGATGTTATGCCCAAAGTCACAACCCTGGAGAGACCACTGGAGACAAGGACTTAGCAGAATGCAAAAGCAAGGTTTATTGAATAGAGACGAGCTACTCTAGATATCTGTTACACCGGAATCATGCAGGAGGGTTGTGGGGGTGGGGGGCTCCTTTTATAGCCTGAGGCTGTGAATTGGGTTCAGGTGAGGATAATGGTACGAGTCATTAGCTAATTGGCTCGTGCTAGGGGCTTTATCATTATTATTTCTTCCTGTCATGTTTGGGCTAGTTTTGTGCAGGGTCCCATAGCTCATCCTTGGAGTATGGTCAAGCTGTTCTGGTTCTGTGCCCTGGAATGTCTCCTATAGGAGGGGGAAGCCCACCATCAACCCTGGAACGTGCAGCTGGCCCAGGAATGATGGTGGTGTATTTTAACTAGAGTATTTGATGGTCAGTTAGCAGGGCTAGGGTGCTATGGATTCTGTAGTCGGAACTGAGGTCATGCTGCCCCTCTTTGAACAGCAGTTTCTAGCAATGGTCTCTGGGAACTGGGTGAGAGACTCTTTCTCAGGGCTCTGTCTGCTTTAGTTCTGCATAGTTCTCTAAAATGGAAGACTCCTTTTAGTCCTAGGCCCCACCTGGATCATTCAGGTGCCCAGCCCATTCTCTCCTAGAACTGAGCGAGCCCCTGCCAGGAATGTGGAACTGAACTCTATTTTATCTCTATGGCTACTAGAATACAAAATGGCATTTCTTGAGCTAAGTTTACTCTCTTCAGTGAGTGTAAAGCTGTATCAGGCAGTAGATAGACCCAGAAAATCTGAGTTACATTATCTTTTGAATGTTGGCAATTTGTTTGTATTTCAGTATCTGATATGTGCCTACACATGAGCTGGGTCTTATTATACTGGAATCTTGAGATAGATGAGAAAATAAGATATATATCAACTCTCTGCCTTTCCAGATCCACATTCTATCAAAAGTCCATGTTGAAATTCAGGGATGGTTCATCTAAATAAAAATACAGTATTTTAATATGTTGCAAACATATTAAAAAAGTCAGGTCCTATGTGTGTTCATGACAGTTACTGAGAAGGTCTATGTAGACATTTATGAAGAAAAAGAATATTCTAGACTCTGTGTCATCAGCATGTTACTGTCACTACTTAAGGGGACACTCAGCAACAGAGCAGACTCCAGCAACAGTGTTACTAACCAGGACTCTGAAAAATGTCCATTCTGTAGTCCCAGTGAGCTGGAATGAATCATAGAGGGCATCCTGCTCTGCCTGCTTTGTGAAACTTGTGATGAGTCACAGGCAGCAGCTACTTGATGCTTCCGCCCTTTAGGCCACACCTGCTTCCTGTTGGCCTGCCCAAGGACAAGCCTTGTAGAGATAAGAAGGATGAAGGGAATGCCACAGAAGGTGTGGAAAACCAGCTATTCCTGTTCTGTTGTACCTAAAATTCTGTTCTTGCTGTATAGAAGCCCTGTGTTTCTCCTCGTTAACCTGAGTTCTTCCTGAAGTCCACATTAACCTCTGTGTTTTTCCTGAAGTCCAGTTTTCTCTTGACTTATAGCAGAGAACTTTATGGAGGATGGGTGTTGGATGAGGCTAGGTCCAGAGACTGTATAGTTTGGAGAATACTCTGTGTGAAGTCCTTACCCCAACATTAAACCTTCTGTAATTTCTCCCCATTTAACATGTCCTGGAAACTTAATGTTGACCACTTGGCAATATACTGCGTTGACCGAAAGAGTCTTTTAATTAATTGTACTTTAGCAGACTACTTTTCCTGTACATTTTGTTCATATTTTCTCTTAATTATTTTTCTTCTTCTTAGAAGAAACTTAATTTAGCATCTTCTTTTCCTGTTCTAGTCTGCTGGTTGCTTTTACCACTGAACATAAGTCAAAGTTAGGTTCAGAGGCATGTGACAGAAATCCTCATACAAGACAGACATTTATTACTTACTTACATGTAAAAATCTGAGGAAAGGCAGTTTAAGGGGAGTGCAAAGATGCCCTGTAGGCAAAAAGAAATTCAGTCACTTGTGGCTCACATCTGTCTTCTGTGTCATGGTCCCTGTTGTGAGTCTGAGATGGAGCTCCAGCAATCACATCTAACTCCCAGGCAATAACTAGATAAGAAATCAAAGATGGATACATGCTCCCCATCTAGGATACTTTCCAAAAGTATCACAGAATACTTATGCTTTCTACCATTAGCTTAAGCTGAGACAAACGAATAGGTCTAGCTGGAAAGGAATTTAGGACCATAATCTTTAGTTGTGAAATAGCTAGCTGC
The DNA here is from genome assembly GCA_004025045.1 of Sigmodon hispidus. Taxonomy (NCBI): domain Eukaryota; kingdom Metazoa; phylum Chordata; class Mammalia; order Rodentia; family Cricetidae; genus Sigmodon; species Sigmodon hispidus. The sequence goes on from PVIH01003644.1 coordinate 96,574, forward strand.
AAATGAAACTTATTTCTAGAATAAAGGGGAGAATGCGCATTAAAATACAACTTGCAGTCATTGTCAGTCAGGTGTCATTTTAAAGATCTGTTTTATATACTTGTTCAGGAAAAACTACTTCTTTAGAATAGGGTGTACAAGCTCATTTCTGGAACAGTGCCTGTTCATTACTGAGAGCCAATGCATTAGCTGCACAATGTCATCCTGTAGATGTAAAAACACAGACAAGTAAAGATGTACTTCTTACTGAAGTTGGTGAAAGAGTCAGAACTAGAACCCATGTCTTTATGTTTCAGTTCCTTTATCTTGAGATGTTGCTTTTAATATCACATTATAGATTCACAAAGGCTATCACATCTTAGTGTGTACTAAAGAGGTGAATTAAGATTCGCTGTAAATTAAATTAGAGACCAGAATTTGTCAGTAGTTAGAGACTGTGTAGAATTAAGATTCACTGTAAATTAAATTAGAGACCAGAATTTGTCAGTAGTTAGAGACTGTGTAGAACAACAGTAGGTAAGTCCTTAATGTCATGAACTTTGAATGTAGAATTTTAGTTCAAGAAATCTTAAGTACTTATTTTTGTGTGCATGCTTATGTGTGTGTGCATGTGTGTGTGTGTGTGCGTGCTCACACGCGCGTGCGTGCGCACGCACGCACGCACACGCGTGTGTGTTGGCATGTTTGAAAGGCCAGGGCATGTGTGTGTGGAGGTGAGAGAACTGTCAGGAATCAGTTTTCTCTTGGTCCTTTGTAGGATCTGGAGCACAAGCTCAGGACGTCAGATCTATAATCAACTCTGTATCCACTGAACCATTATGCTCAGTCTGAAGCCACACTTTCTAAATTCAAATTCTAATTCTACCCCTTTCTGATTATGCAAAGCATGTCAAAACTTAACCTGGGTATGCTTTAATTTTTGTAAATGTTCCTTAACTTAAAATAGAAAGAATAAGGATGAAGTGTCCTGATAACTCAGTGAATTATTATGTGTACAACATGTTTAAACCAGTGTCAGACACAAACATTAGTGTTGGCTGTTTTCAATCCATCCTAAGTTGTTTCTATAACAACTACACTTTAACTTATTTGTTACTGGGAAAGACAAGAAGACCTTATAATAACCATGCAAAGGACTGTGCATGACATAGACACATAGAGCATAAAGCAAATATACTGCCCTGTATATGCTGGGAAATGGCTGAGGAATGTCTAAATAAAACCCTATAAAGTTTAGGCTATACCAAAGTCCACAACGTTTCTCTCTCTCTCTAGGGAGGTCATAGGAGTCAGCATATTGCTACAGTCCTGAAGTCCAAGCCCTCTGGAAGCCTCAAGCTGTACAAATTTGTGTAGCCTCTTTGATTAGAACTTATAATACTACATTGAGCATAAATGATGAGCATGGGTGTTTCTGTCTTATCCTGGATCTTGGAGGGGAAGCTTTTACTTTCCCCCATTGATGATGAAGTTTGTCTTAGTCTGTCTCCATACTTTTGTAACACTTCTAGAGGCTGTGAAGTCCAGGGGCACTAGTCTTTAAGAGCCTTCAAGCTACACAGTCCTGTAGCAAAAGATGGGAGGTCAAAAGAATGCATGTGAAAGAGAAAGTCAAGAGGGACTACCTTGCTTCATTACAGCTCACTTTAGTAATCTTTGACCCACTCCTGTGATAATTAGACTGTCACTTCTTAAAGGCCCAGCCTTTATATCTATGCTAATAAAGCTACAGTGGTGTGATGGTTAGTTTTAATGTGCAACTTGACATAATTTAGAATTATCTGTGGAGAAAGTCTCAATGAGATATTGTTTAAATTGGGTTGTCTGTGGACAGCCTGTAAAGGATTGTCTTGATTACCTTGATCAGTGTGGGAAGACTCAGCCTGAAAATGGGTGGCAACACTCCTTGGTAAGAATAGAGAAAGCTATGTGAATACTAAGCGTGAATGCATTTTTTCCCTTTCTGATCCTTACTATGGATGTTACTGGACGATTCAAGCTCCTGCTGTTTTGGATTCCCTGCTGTGATGGACTGTATCCTGGAACCCTGAACTGAAATAAACTTTCTCCATTCAGTTGCTTCTTATCACAGCAACAGAAAAGGAAGAAAAAAAAGACCCTAGAACAAATAGCAATTAAATTTTGGGACCACTCAAGCCAGAGTTAGCTGAGAGCTTTTTCTGTTTGACTTTTATTGAATGGAGAAAAGTTTTTTCTGTATCTATTTGAATTCCCCCAGAGTTTTGATTATGAATGAATGTCAACAATGTTTAGTGTTTTTTTTCTATTTAAATAATGTACTTTTCTTTTTAAGTGTTGTGCCATATTGATATATGTGAATAAAATAAACCTTTGTCTATTGTGTGTAGTTTCTGGCCCGAATTTTCTGGTCTAGCACAGAAGTTCTGACCCACTCACAGCCCCACTTAGCTTCAAATAATTGCACACAGGCTTATATTAATTTTACGCTGATCGGCCTAGGGCCCAGTCATAAAGCTTATCAACACTTTACCCTTAAACTAACCCATTATTCTCATTCTGTTTGGCCATGTACATCGGTACCTTTTCTTAGAGCAGCATTTCAGCTTCTTTTCTCCTCACCTCCTGGCATCTCTGTGGCATCTGTGCCTGTTCTGAGATGTTCCCAGAGTTTTTTTTAGTCTGATAGCCTTGCTCACATTCTCTGTCTGCCTTCAGCCAATCAGCAGTTTTATTAGACTAGTAGGTGGGACAATTGTTTACAATGGAACAGAACACAATCCCACTACATTTTGACTTTTGTGATACCAACTGTAGTATCCTCTTTTCATTTCTTATTTTAGGTTTTTTTTTTAAAAAGACATTTACCCCTCTTCCCTTTTAAAATAAATTGAGATGAAATCTTTTTATGTCTCAAAGGCTACAGCAGTCTCCCTGTAGCTGGGATTATTGGTACGCACCTCTCTATTCAGCTAAATGGCTCCTTTTTGATGGCACCAATCTCTTACCAACTTTCCTATGTACTCCCCCTTTCTGAACAGTCTGTAGATTTCCTAAATTTTTCTACTCTGTTCACCTCCCCTGCCCCCAGTTCTTAAGGCATATCTGGCTAAAATTGGCCAATTCATGCTGCAGCCTGACTGCCACACTGCTTTGGAATTTTATCTGCCAAGTAAAGCACTCTGCCAGCTTCAAAGTCTGACCTGCAAAATCCCAGAGCACAAACAGCCTGTATGCATGTATGTGTGCTGTGTGTATGCCTACTGTCTGCAGAGGTCAGAAGAGAGCGCTAGATCCCCTGGAATTGGAGTTTAGAATAGCCCCCAAGAGGGTGCTAGTAACAGAACCCAGGTTCTCTGCAGGAACAGCAAGTGTTTTTAACCACTGAACCATTTCTGCACTTGTACCTTCATAATTGTGTATGGTTAACAAGGGTAGCCTGTAGGCTAATTCCCAAGAGTTCTTAGCTTTACTGTCCTAGTCTTCCTTATTATACTCCTTATAACAAAAGAGACTGTCATGCTGTGTCTAATTATCTAGTTACCAAACACACTTTTTTTATGTGTAAAGCAGAGTAATAAAAGGAGATAAAAATACAACTCCTGGTTATGTTATTTGCATGCTGCTTATGATAAAACGCATTCATAAACAGACTTAAGTTTAATGTAGCTATTGAAATATTTAATAAAAAATAAAAGAAAAAAGCTAGATAGAGAACTTTAACTTATCTATTACATAGAAACTAAAATTTAGTATTATGCTAGGTTGTACTAATACCCAGCATCTCATATATTATTTTAATATAATTTTATAGTTTTAGTTACTGTGGTAAAACTTGAAAGGCATATATTTTAGTAATACTGTACATTTCAATATTTTTATTTATACAGTATAAGAAACTTCTTAGTTTTGATGATGCTAATTTAGGAGTTCTTGAAAGATTTATAGCTGGTTCCATGGCTGGTGCAACTTCCCAAACCTGTATTTATCCTGTGGAGGTATGTATTATTATAACATTTTAATTAAAATCATGCTTTTAATGAAGCTAACAATCAGAAATGGCCTTCAGATTAGTGTTCATAACTTTGCATGATTTGAATCTTGTATAGTGTCAGTTTTAATATACTTTATTGTTGTTTAAGACAAATGGTATTGCAAATAGACCAAGAAAATACATTTATTTATTTAGTCACTTGGTCAGCAAATATGGATTGTATGCATGCTAGAATTAAGGACACTTTGCTAGGTGCCATGTAGGATCCAAGAGAGACTCAGATGGGGATTTGATCATGTATTCCATAGTTTATAAAAGAAAATAAAACATATAAATCATTAATAATGATCCCAAATAAAAAAAAGTTGTAGAAGATAGCTCACTATATAGTGCTATGGGAACTCAAAGGGGAGAATTTATTTCCAGTTAATAATTCCATGAAAGAGTAAAATGTGCAATCACGGCATAGGCTTTGAACATGAGGGGTTATGAAGAAAGTTAATTTTGGTGGAAATAACAGGTTGAACAGAGGAAAGGAAGTTTTAATAAGTAGATAGTTTTAGACTTTGTATTTTTGGAGCATTTTTATTGTTGTTGTGTTTGGTTGTCTGAGACAGTATCTTACTCCATAGCTCAGCTTAGTCTGGAAGTCAGTATTCAGCCCAGGCTAACATCCATCTCATGGCAACCCGCTTTGTCCTGGTCTCCTGAGTGTAGAGATTACAGGCATAAGCAACCTAGGGTTCTATGGTTTCTATAAAATTGTAAGCATTGTATAACAGATCTCACTATATTGCTACACGAGTCAGGCAAATCTAATCAATACTCTTTTATTATGTTTTTTCCACACATAGGTGATAAAGACCAGGCTGATTTTAGGTAAAACTGGCGAGTATTCTGGGATTGTTGATTGTGTCAGGAAGCTTCTGAAGACAGAGGGCATTCAGGTCTTCTGCAAAGGCTATGTTCCCAACCTGATAGGCATCATACCATATGCAGGCTTAGATCTTACTATCTTTGAGGTGAGTTTATTCTCAAAGTATGACATTATGCATTATACTTGACAATATAACACAAGATTTTTATTCTGAAATATAGATAAGACTTTGCATGAAATTGCTTCTGACCAAGAATCAAATCGAGTGTTCTTATTTGCCTTTCTCTTCCATATCTGGTAATCTAGTCTTTTTGTTTTGGTTTGTTTGTGTTTTTGTAACTTATTTCTTGGCAGTGATGATTACAGACATAACTTCAGACAAAATAGTAGTAGTTTTCAGCCCTAGTTATGCATCAGAATTACCTACTTGTAGACTTTAAAAGAATAGACCCCTGTGGTCACATCCTGAGGGAGGTGTTCTGATTTAATTATCCCAGAAAGAATTGTTGCAATTGGAATTTTCTTGGAGCAATCAACCAGCTCCCAAATAAAGACACAGGGACTTATTATTAATTATGAATGTTTGGCCCTAACTTACCTCTAGCTCTTTTAACTTAGTTTAACCCAGCATCTGTGTTTTGCCTCAGGGCTTTTGCCTTTCCTTCTGTATGCTCTACTTTTCCTGTTTCCTCCAGGTCTCCCGTGTCTGCTCTCTCTGGCATCTTGTTTCCCTTCTCCTCCTCCTCCACCTCCTCCTCTTCTTCCACTTCCTCCTCCTCTTCCTCCTCTAACCTTTCTGTTAGACCAATCAGGTGCCTTAGGCAGGCAAAGTAAAACAGCAACGACTCTTTACATAATTAAACAAATGCAACACAACTTTGCGTAGTTCAACAAATATTCTGAAACAGCCTAGGATTCAGATTTCCTATCTGCCCAGAAGAATCTGATGCACAGGGAAGGTTATTAAAACAGAACTTTTCTTGCATGGTTGTGAAAATTAGAATCAAGGAGAGAAATCAACATGGGTTGAAGGTAAGAGACAGCCTAGAAGTAAAGCCCTGCCAGTTCAGTGTTATCCGAGGGTCATAGGCATTTTTTACAGGCATCTCATGGTCATGCATCTGTCTCAGGACAGATTTGACATTGGCATAAAAATGGCATTGTGTTAGTTCATGTGAAATATCTAGAATTTCTGCTCTCGTCTTTAAAACCAAAACAGTTAACAAAGCTAGGCAAAAACACGTGGGAGACAGAGACATACAAATGCCTAGTATGAAGCACAGGTGCCAAACTTTATTCTACCTAGAGTTGCATGGTCACAAGTTGTTCTCTCTTCTCCACCAGCTTCTGAAGAATTACTGGCTGGAACACTACTCGGTGAACTCTGTGAACCCTGGGATCGCCATCGTGCTGGGCTGCAGCACACTGTCACACACTTGTGGCCAGCTAGCCAGCTTTCCCCTGAACCTGGTCAGAACTCGAATGCAGGCAGGTGAGTGTTTTAGTTCAGTTTAGTGAACTCATCACTAAGGTAAGAAATATGGTTTTTTGTTTGTTGTTTTTTAAATTTTTTAAATTAATTATTTATTTTTAGAAAATAAAGTCCTTTTTTTTCTTCCATATATTGCCTTGCTTTTCCTCCTTTCCCCCTCCCAATCCCCCCATGTCAGCCTACAGCCTCCTTCCTCCCTATCTCCCATCCCCTCCCCCAAAAGGGCAAGAAGTCCCAAAGTGGATCAGCTCAGCATCCACTCCAGGCAGGTCCGATTTCCTCATCCTAATGTCAAGACTTGGTTAGGTGTTCCTCTGGAGGGAATTAGCTCTGAAGTGCCAGTCCATGCACAGAAACACAGTCTGATCCCTCCACTCGAGACTCCACATACTGCCCATGTCAGTGGACAGCTGCTTATTCTTAGAGGGCCTAGAAATATGTTTTAAATAAGTATGAATTGATGAGGTTAAAAGCAGAAAGCCCATAGAAGGAAAAACTAACCAATTTAAAACACTAGATCTAAATTTATTATTATCTTAAAGATTTATTTATGTGTATGGCTGTGTTGCATGCATGTATCCACGTGTACTCCATAAACGCAGTGACTGAAGCAGCCAGAAGAGGGCAGTAGATCTCTAGGAGGTGGAGTTACGGATGGTCTTGTTCCTCCCTGTGAATTCTGGGAACTGAACCTGGGTCTTAGGAAAAGCAGCAAATGCTCTTAACCACTGAGCTGCTTTTCTTTGAAACGTTTGTAATTTTTTTTTTTTTTTTTTTTTTTTTTTTATTGCTCTCTCTCCAAAGTTCTGTCTGGGGCCTTGCTCTAGTCACTGATGATCTCTTTCAGAAGATTTTAATTAGGGAGTGCCATATATAACAATGTTTATTTAAATCAAACCCATAGCTAATCCACAGAGTCATGTCTCTCCTCTTGGTAGTGAACTGCTTTGGGACTGTCTGTACTTCACTCTGCTCAGGGAGGTGATAACTAAGCACTATATGTTTTGTTTTTCTTGGTAAAATGTTAGGAATTTAGATTTTAAAAATTAAAAAAAAACCCCACTTTTCAAAAATACAAAAAGCAACACAATGCTATTATATTCTTGAGTACATTAAGGATCTCACAGTGGGTAATGTGCATTTGCCTTTTCTTTCTCAGTTAGGCTTTGGGTTCAATTTATATTGCAATTGAGATGGAGAATTTCTCTGCCCAGTATCACTCACGTCTTCTCCCTCTTCCAAATGTCTCTGTGAAGCTCCTCATGAAAGATTTGAAAGTTGTTCAAGGGAACTTTCTGCACTGATGACATCATCTATATCTGTACTGCCCTGTATAGTAGCTACCGATTTGAAATGTACTAATATGACTGAAGAGCAGAAATGCAATTAAATTTTAATTAAAGTCATATGTATAGTTACTACCCTAATTGATCATCATAGGACCATTCTATATATTAGTGTCCTTTGAAACAATTTCAATTTCTATAATTTCTTATTATCTTTGGGCTGGATTAATATATTAATATTAAATATTGATTTTATACTGTGTTTTAAAATTTATAGCTATCAGGAAAAAGGAAACAATACCCATGTTGCAGCTCATTCGAGAAATATACATTAAAGAGGGAAAGAGGGGCTTTTTCAGGGGTCTCACCCCTAACGTCATCAAGCTCCTTCCTGCAGTGGGCATCTGCTCTGTGGCTCACGAGCTAGTGAAACTGCTGTTTGGTTTGACCTAGACGTGGAACATGGAACTGCCATCATTGCCATAGTCACTAAGGTATAAGATAATCCTGGGCTATCAGATGATCTTACTTTTTCATAAAAGGAAAGAAATATCAGCTAATTGTAAAATTACTCTGTCTTTATTTATTATAAAATATACAAATTAAATAATAGTTTTGGTAGAGTTCTTTAATAATTTAAAAACTTTTATTATCCACAGAATTCTTATTTTACATTTCTGGTTGCTTTTTTCTTAAACCTAAAACTAGGTTTTGATTGGGTGCTAATATATCATACAATCACATTAGAAAACATTTGGTTTTGATTGGGTGTTGATATATCATACAATCACATTAGAAAACATTTGGTTTTGACTGAGTGCTAATATATCATACAATCACATTAGAAAACATTTGGTTTTAATTGGGTGTTGATATATCATACAATCACATTAGAAAACATTTGGTTTTGATTGGGTGCTGATATATCATACAATCACATTAGAAAACATTTGGTTTTGATTGGGTGTTGATATATCATACAATCACATTAGAAAACATTTGGTTTTGACTGAGTGCTAATATATCATACAATCACATTAGAAAACATTTGGTTTTGACTGAGTGCTGATATATCATACAATCACATTAGAAAACATTTGGTAAGCTACAGGAATTTTTTTGCTAGCATTTTTTTAAGTTAAGCTTGAACGTGTTTTACATAATAAAGCAAAAATCAATGCATTTAAATTTGACATTATTGTTAATAGACTTCACAATTCCTTCTAGAATGTTATGGATTGGGTAACATGGTTTGTCACTTCCCTGACTAATCCCGTGTCCCCTTCAGGTTCTGCACATCCCCTCCCCCCTCCACAGATGGTTTTTTATCTCTCTAAGCCCCTTTGTAGATAAGAACTGCCTCCCTTGCCTTGCCTGTGGGAATTCCTACAAACTCTGGTTCCACAAGCCCTGAAAATGATTTGCCCAGGTCAGCAGCTTCTTTTTCACTCCACTGTGAGAAAAGTTGGCTAATATTTCTTAATTGTGCCCATTTGTGTCCTCTTCAACCATCTCAGGTGATCCAACTGAAACCATTTGCTGGGACTGGAGGCGGGGCAGCTAGCTGTCTCCTCCTGGGAGGGAGTGTGGGCCAAGTATGTGACTCAGAGCAGAGTATCTCCAGTACGCCTCTTCTGAGTCATTGCCTTTTATTTGCACTGTAAGTGGGAGCTTCAGGGGTCATAAAGTTGACTGAGCAATAACACTATTATGACCTTATATTTCACTTTTAAGTAAGATGTCTATTGTTGGAACTCTGTTAATAGTCGGTTAGTTCTGTATTAATTTTTATTATTTCATTAGAAAATGTCAATTGTACAAAATGAACAGTTTCACTGTGTGAATTTCATACACTATGCTATGTACTTTAATCACATTCAACAATAAACTTGGTTAAAAACTGAGCAAAGGACTTGGATAGACATTTTCCTAAGGAAAATATATAAATGACACAAATAAGCAAAGAAAAGCTATTTGATATTCCTGACCACAGGGTAAGAAAATTAAAACCTGAATAAAATCCCATTGTACACCACCATGATGGCTCTTATTGAGAAAACCCTAGAAAATAGGAGTTGGGGTGGGGATATGAGAAACTGGAGCCCTGTGCACTGTTAGTGGAGCTTGGTGCCACTGCCGAGGAGATCCCATCACCAAAGAGAAAAATGATTGTGCCACTCAGCAGCTTACACTATTTCAAAAGCAGTTCAAATCGGGGATCCAGGATAGCTGGAGGAAAAAGCTCAGAGGCTAAGCACACTGATTAAAGTTCGATTTCCAGTATCTACATACAGACAAACAAATCGGGGATCCAGGAGCTCCTTGTTCCTCTGTGCTCACACCAGCATTGCTTACCATAAACGTGCAAGCAGCCTGAAAGTCCATCTTCCGGTGAATAAACTGCACTATGCATATAATGGAATGCTATTTATCTTTTGAAAGAAAATCTTGATATGTATTAAAATATGGATGAACCTGGAGGACACTATACTAAGGGAAATAAACCCTTGTGAAGTATAAACCCTGTATGTTCACTTATGTGAGGTACCAAGAGTGATTAGACTCATGGCGGCAGCTGGAATGGTGGCTGCCAGTGGATTGGGAGGGACAGGTGGTAACTGGGGTTACAGATGATTGTTATCATCCATGTGGGTGCTGGGTACCAAACTCAGGACCTGAGCAAACCGTGATGCTCTTATCTGTTAAGCCATATCTCCAGCCCCTGACCCAAGTTTCCTATAGTGTTAGAATTCTTTGGGAATAAGCACATTGCTTTCTGTCTCCCTGGACTAGCTCTGTGAACACAGGGACTTCAGCTAGTCTCTTCATGGTTCTCTTACTTGGAGGTCTTTGGGTGGCACATAGCAGTCATTCCATGAATATTTACTGGTTGAATGAGCCACATGCATGGGGACGAGCATCTGTTTACACTTGTTTTATATTTGGTGTAGCGAAAGGTTTGTTATACCACCCCTCATCACCAGTCTTTTTCCAACCTTAATTGTAGTACTGGGATTATAGGTGTGTACTGCCATGTCATTTGTTTGTTTGTTTATTATTTACTAATGTAGGTGCCAGGGAATTGGACTCAGGTCCTTATGCTTATAAAGCAAACATTTTACTGACTGAGACATCTTTCCAGCTCTCCTCACCCCTAATCTTGTATTGTATTGCAATGTAGTGTGTTATTAAGCAAACAAAGAAACAGAACTTCCTAGGAGCTTTGTTTACAGTAGCTTAACATGTATCCTGTTAACTGTCCTGCACTGCAGTGAAACTGTAGCTAAAAGTTTCATTTTCCTCCAGCTGTGGTCACTTCTGTCATTGTTCCTGGATCAAGCATTCCTGACTACTCCTGGTAACCCTTTTCTCTCTGGATGGGAGGCAGGGAGGCAGATATGAGTGTTAGACAGTAACCAAACCTAGCGTGTCTCTGAATAAGGATAAAGGTCATGGTTGCAGTGCACCACATCTGCAGAGTCTTCCTCATACACTGAGTGTTGTGTCTGTGTCTGCAAGGAGAAAAAGCAGCCAAGCTTTGTCACAGGACAGGCTATCTGAAAGAGAGTGTTTTATAGTGGGCAAGTCTGGAACCTGTACGAACTTTTCCCAGTAGAATATATTCCACAGGTGAGTAAGAAAATATCAATTATTGTATATCTGTTCTGTATATCAGGCCATATTGATATATTGTATATTGAATAAAAATAGTCTAGAATGTCAGAGGACAGAGCCAACCACAGAGCCAAGTCAGGAGTAGTGACCCATGCCTTTAATCCTGACAGAGATTGTTGGAGCTCTGAGTTCAAGGCCTAACAGCCAGGCAGTGATAGCTCACACCTTTAATCTTAGCTCTAGAAAAGTTGGATCAGGAAGTAAAATAGCTTGGCAGGGAAAGAAATATAAGGCAGGTGAAGGCAGAAGTTCTGCTCCCTTTGCCTGTACACCCAGTCAGTCTGAGGACTCAATGAGATAGGATCCACCCCATTTGGTTTGATGAAAATTGGCTGTGATTTGCTCCATCTCTCTGATAGTTCAGCTTTTCTCCAATATCTGGCTCTGGATTTTATTATATACTAAATAGAATTTGTGCAATATCAAGCTTTGCCTTCAATGCTTGTGTGAAATATTTCTAATGTAAAAATGAATTTAGAAAGTTCCTTCATGGCTGATAGAAGATTCATGAAGGTTCAATTATACAAATTGAATAATTATATATATTCACTATATTACATATAATGAAACCAATGCTAACTTATCCACCCTGTGATATTAGGTGAAGAATGGATCATATGGAGCACCCTCAGTATGCTATATCCTTTCCCCTAATAGACTCTGGGAGTACAGAACAACCTCTGCCTTCACTCACCTCTTCCTGCTAGCTTCTTAGATGAATTCCAACCTCCTCTCTACAATGTGACATCATAGGAGACTGTATGGGAGAGATGCAGGGAGACCAGTTATCTGCTGCAGCCTCATTCCTGGCTATGCAGCTGAACATCAGTGATCAGTGTCTCTTCCTTCTCTTATCATCTGGATATCTTTTCCTAGACCACACAAATGTATTATATAAACTATGGGTTGTTTTGTTATGGTCATAAGGAGTTGGTTTTACTTAGTTTACTCCTGGAAGGAAAATGTGTTACAAGTATACCCATCTTAGAAGGAAAGAATGGTTTGTAAAAAATACTGGGGCTTTGTTCACTTCAAAAGCCAATTTTTGAAATTTGTGAGCCCCTGCAACATAGAACAGAAGCAGTTCATGGACTCCATCCAAATTTGACCTGCTCTCCAAATGATACTCTTTCAGGTCACAGGCTGAACTTCTCTTATTTTTGGTCTTCTTCAACCAAGAACATTATTTCAGTCATTTCTGGACCTTCCTTATCTTTACAAATCTAAAGGTTACAGACTATAGAATATTCTGGTTTGGTTTATCTGATGTTTCCTTGTGAATACATTCGAGTTGTTCTCCTGTACTTCTCAATCCAATCACATCCTGCTCAATCACCTTTTATTCCTGCTACACAGCTTATATCAATCAGACTTGCCTGGTGGCTCTTAACTTGTAAGGAAGACAAGAAAGAAAAAAAGAAGGAAGGGATGTAGGTGGAAGTTTTTCTCTGTCTCATTCAGCTCCCAAGGTCCCCTAGCCATTTATAAAGTAATCATTCAGAGGCTTAATCTTAATTAGAAGTTGTTTGGTCTATGGCTCAGGCTTATTACTAACTAGCTCATTCATCTTAAATTAACCCATTTCTATTAATCTACATATGGACATGTGTCTTGTGGCTTTACCTGTGTCCCATTACATCTTGCTCTCCCAGCAGCTCACAGCCAGCGGCTGCCTTAACTCTGCCTTTCTTCTCCCTGAATCTCTATTGTATTCCTCACCTGGCTGTCTGCTGTCTTGCCATAGGCTAAAGCAATTTCTTTATTAACCAATGGTAGCAACACATATTCACAGTGTACAGGAAGACCATCCCACAGCAGAGGGGGAAGGAAAGAGGGGAGTAAGAAGGAAGCATGAATGATTAGAGAGGAGAGGAGGGATTAGCAAAAGGACAAAGGAAGCATAGAGGGAAGAGGGACTCTCGGTATTTGATACAAATATATTTGTATATGCAGAACTGATCAACTGTCTATGATTACTGTTAGTAAAAAGATTCACATTATTTACACTATAGTTTTTAGAACATAATTCAAATAAATGTTGAAACAATGAAGTTTTGACTGAGATTTTATAATTTTCAAAATGCTAAGGCATGATTTTAAAGCCAATTATAATTCTATTATTTAAAACACAATCATTTTAAAAGGTGAAGTATTTGCATGATTTAGTAATGGTGATTTTAGTAATTTAGTGCCATGTTTTTGCAGTTGAGAATTGTTTACGTTTATTTTGGGGATGGGATGTGTTGGTAGATAGTCTGGGCAAGAGGCAGAGTTCATTTATATTTTAATCTGTAATTCTGACTCCTCAATGACTTTTAGGGAAAATGATAGAATTTCTATGTTGCTTACTGTGGTATGAATGAGGCTAAGGCTAAAATGATTATTTCCTCACTACACTGTTAAGATATCCAGGTTCATATTCTGCTGCATGGTAAAACCACCTTTCCTGTGATGGTGTAGCCATATAGTGAGGCTGTTAATCACATGTGGGATTCTCATGGACCAATTCTGATGATTTGTCTTTATCAAGGCTATTAGTAGCTGTTAATAAAAAGAGCTAACATGCTTACCTGCTCATACTGTGAGGCTCTAGAGTGGTTATTCAGCAGATCTGCTACCATTCCAAGGAATCCAACGTAGGTGCTGAAGTCTTCAAGGACCAAAGTTGATGAAGTCTGCTGTTTTTATGGAAGTGAAGGGCATGGGAAGGCCAGAAGATGCCTTTTAAAGCAGAAGTGCTGGATTTTTTTTTCTCTTTTTTTCCTGACCACAGAATTGAATCAAGTAAAACAAATATGAGCTCAAGGTTTTCTGTGTGGCCTTTATGGGAGCCCTTGGTCCGTGGGCCTTGCCTACAGACACAGGAAATAAAGCCCTCTCATGGAGATGTCTGGAGTCTGTTAGCGTTTTCTTCTCCCATGCAGAAACTTGTTATGACTATTACTTGTGTGTTAGCCATCCTTTGCCATCATAGCAAGCAGCAGAGATGTTTATAAGTTTATAAGTAGGGAAAGGTTCTCCAGGGCTTAGGGTTTCAAAAGTTCCAGTCCATGCTCACATGACCCCACTGCTTATAGACCACCTCAAGTTTGGGGGGGAGTGGAAAAACAGACTGGGGTTCTATAAACCTCATTGTACAGTTCTCCCACATTGGCCCGAATACCTCACAGTAGGCTGCATCTCTAAAAGGGTGTGTCCCCCCTTTCTACAGACATCCACATCCAAAGTATAGCAATTGTGCGAGGTGTTTCTCAACTCATTGAATGAAAACAGCAAAACTTACTCACAGATGATTATAAGATAACCCCAAGTTTTTGTCAGATTCAGCAAACAAAAAGCTTATAGATCTCTGGATTTTCCCAATGTCTCAATTGCCTCATGACACACATTTAATTTCTTCTTCCCAAACCATTCACTGCGCTTCTTTCAATGTGATTCCTATGTAGGACGCCTGCACAGACCTCAGGTTCATTTCCAAGCAGTTTATAACTGACTGCAGGCCACTGGCTCTCAGTATTGTTTAAAATTTAAACACTTCACAAGTTTATATTTGATTTTCACAGTGCTCGGTTTTTCTTTATTCCATTTTGCTCATGTTTCGGACTGATTAAAGTCTGCCTTATTGAGAATCTTTACACAGAACATAATAAACCCATGTAGGTTTCTGCCGAGCACACATTGTGTAACCACGTTGGTAATCAAGATCTAGGAAAGTCCCATCACCTCATCCCTAAGTTACTGCCCTTCGATCTTTAGTATTACCCCCTAATAAAAACAACTCATAACCTTTGCAGCTCCTGATCTGTTTCCATCCCTATGCATACAGTTTTCTTCTTTCCAGAGTATCCTATTATGCCAGCTACCCAGCAGCGACTGATTTTCATTGCCTAGAGGCATTTCCTCCTTTGAACAGAGCGCTGGTTGTTCGAGAGTTCAGCCCACGTGGGAACCTCTTGGTTGTTTCTGGGATGCCAAGCGTCTTCTCTCCAGATTCGCAGATCTCCAGAGAGGGCCTTAGAAGCCGTTTTTCGAAGAGAGGAACACGAACAGATGATGTCTGAGGGCTTTTCCGAGGAATGGGCTAATTCACAAGACTACAATTGAAAACAATGGCACAGGAACTGGTTTCAGCAGGATTTTTGTTAACAGCAGGCAGTCCATATCTACAGACTTACTATTCATACACTGTGTTTTAAACAGAATGGTAGGGCAGGAGATAAATTCAAGACCTTAGACCCTTGCTTTTGAAAAAATAGGTTTTAATTTTCGTTTTAAATACCCAAAGACAACGAGGATATAACCATAGTTACTACTAAGTAGAATGAGTGGACACTATTATTTCAGTGAAGGGGCATCCCACTTGATGGCGAGGCAGATGTTCATATTCTCATTTTACTAGTGAAAGGCTATACAGGAAAGCTACGTCCTGTCTTTGGAATTACACAGCTGAAGGATCACGTCTCGGATCTTCTCTGTATATCCAAAGCTTCTCCCGTTATCCTAGAAACTGTGTCCCACTTAAACTATAAATGCCAAACCTCAGAACCACACCTGACTTGCTGGGAAGGAGCTAAAGTTTCTCTGTGTGCTGTGAGAGGGCACCCATTGTACCCCATCTCCCCTCCTTTCTCCACGACTACCTCCGATGGATGTTTTTCTCTGAAAAAGGAGTCTAGCAGGTTCCTCTCTGCTCTTTTTGGTCTAATAGATCGTTCTACATTTGACTCACCAGGCCAGTTACCCACCCACTGCCATCCTTTTGGTGGACACAAAAAGCAGTTTCCCAACTCTTCCAGCCCAATGGGCCTTTGAGGCCCTTCAAAACACCTCCACACCCAAAGCTTAATATGCTGGCGGTGAAACTTGCAGCTTTGAGGGGCTTCGAACAAAACAGAAACCTTTCCCTTCAGCCTGCACGTTCAGGGGGAGAGGGAGGAGGACGGGGAGGGGGAATCTAGCCCAGCCTGTCCCAGCAGCCAACCCAGGGCTAGGCCAGCTCCGCCCGGAGCAGCAGCTCGGCGGCCACACCCTGAGCCAGAAGCCTCGCCCCCGACGACTCTCCAGCTGCTCTGCGGCTGCCGCCCCACCCAGCCAGGCCTCACCACCCGGATCGTGCCCCGCCAGCCCTCTGCGACTTCCCCGGGACCATGCTGCGCTGCCTGCGAGCCTTCGTGCTGCCCACCGCCGCCTGCCAGGACGCAGAGCGGCCCACACGCTACGAGACGCTCTTCCGGGTGCTGGACCACAATGGGGACGGCGTGGTGGACATCAGAGAGCTGCAGCAGGGACTGCAGAACCTGGGCATCCCACTGGGCCAGGACGCGGAGGAGGTGGGTTGCCGTGGGGCGTTGGGGCGGCTGCAGGAGCTCCGGGGGACACAGGTACCGGGAGGGCGGTGGCTTGAGGCCAGGCAAGGAGGCGGAACTATGCCTGCCAGCTAGCTGGAAGAGCTCCAGAGAGTTGGATACCGAAGGCGGCAAGTATTTTTCCAGATAAAATAGTGTTGCACACTTAAAACTGTCAATGCTTTCATTCTGAGAGCATCTCTAGTTCTTGGTTCTTCACTTGCCCCGTCCTTTGCAAATAAACGCTGCCTGGTTGTTTAGCTGTCAGACTTCCCTAGGTTCCAAGTTAGGTGAAAGAGACACCTTGTGTCTTCAGGAAGCAGCCTTGTTACAACTACTCGAGTTTATTGTTTCAAAAACGGGTTAAAACCAACAGTGCTCCCAGTGCTGGTTGAGTTGGAAAGGCCACATTCCGTTTTTATGACACTCTTTAAGTTAGTGCCCTAAGTACGCACATTGATCTGAAGAACTGACCTGTTGCAAAGCAATTGTACTTTCTCTGAGTCATGTAAAGTATGCCCCTGATATCCAGGCCCCTTGGAGGGTGGAGACACTGGATCTGGAACTTGTCCAGCTCGATGCTGAGCAAGAGGACACTAGCTTTCCTATTCCAAGAGGAACGTGCTTGAGTTACTGCGGGGGCACCAACTGTTCTGGATCTATATTTAAAACTCCCCCTTCAGTATCAATGTCCTTTATAGAGGCCTCTCCACTTTACTATGTCCTCTTAGTAAAGTTAGAACCCCGCCCCCTTTTTTTGAAGCTGCCGATTTTGCCCAAAGTATTGTTACATATTTCCTTTCTGATCTCTGTTCTTTCCCTTTTTCACTCTGGCCAGAAGTTTGCTTATTTAATACACATTCTGAAAGAACCAATCTTGTGTACTTTTTGCTGAGTGTGTCTGTGCTCTGGGTTGACTCATTTCCTATTTCTTGAATCAAAGCCTTGACTTGCTAATTTTTAGTGATAGCATCTCTTAGCTACTCCGCGGCTGCACCTCTCAGGTACATTGGGGGTTATTTGTTTTTATTATTCTCTTCGAGGTGTTTTCTAATCACGGACATGATTTCTTTGACTCATGTATCATTTTAAGTGTGATTTAAATTTCCCAATACGTTTTTGTTTTTTTTTGAAATTACAAATAAAGTAGACAAAGCATCTTATGAGATTTTAAAAAGAGAGGGCGTAGTTAGGCATGATGGTGTATGCCTATAATCCCAGCACTCTGGAAACTGAGGCAAGAGAATTGCCACAAGTTATAGGTCAGCTTGAGCTCTGTCTTTCTATTTGGGTCAAACCAGAGTGAAGAGTGATAAACAGCACCAACAAAAATCTCAAAACCCCTGACCCCACATAACAACAACTCAGAATCAGGAAAAAAAGGCTTAACGTTTTCAAAATTTTATTATATTTAAAATAAACTATGTAAAAGCTATGTGTATATAAACATATAAGACAAGGTAGATCATGTTTGTCAGTAATAAACGTATATATTTTCTGCACATATGTAAATTATGTTTTGCTCAGATGTTTAGTGTTTGTGCCTGGCCTGATTAAACTATTCCCAGCCATCAATGAATTCTTCACAAAAGTTTAATAATAATTACTCCTCAATTATAAGAGATCAGTTTTCTACCTTTTTCTTTACAACATTTGTAGTATTTAAGTTTAGAAAAATAAATGCACATCCTTTTTTATAATTAAGGAAAAGTTATCTTGAATAACTACAGCCTCCTCCTATGTCTTCCTAGACCACCTTCCAGAAATGAGTTGACTGAGTCCTGCTGTTTGTGGCTTCCTTACCCCACCTGTCACTACTTATATAGTTCTCAAGTGGTATTACTTATTTAATCATTATGCCCTCCAAAAAGACAAGTATTTAAGATTAATAATTCTGTCTCACTCATTGGATCAAAGTGATATCAAAGGACTTATGGCTAGCATCTGAAGCACACTGACAGTGACCTATCCTTTATTAATTAAAAAAGGAGAAAAAACCCTTTAAATTAACTGTGTTTTTTTTTTTTACACACTTGTTGATTTGTGCATGCACATGTGCTTTTTTGGGGGGGGGAACAATTGCATGTATGTGGAGGTTGGGGGCCATCATGGAGTCACTTCTTTCTTTTTACCAAGTGAACTCCAGGATGGCACCCAGGCCTTGTTGGCAAGGGCCTTTACTCTCTGTTGTGTCCTGTGGGTGGGCCCCAGTTCTTAGTGTTTCTGTTTTCCTCATAAGCAGGACCAGCTAGCCAAAATCATACTGGGGAAAATTGGGTAAACATGTGGTTTGTGATATGGCAAGAGATTCCTTGGCCATAGGCTAACTTGTACACCTTATTGACTGTGACTTGGATGTACATGACCTGTGTTTCCACTTCAGGCCATTTCTCCTCACATATGCAGTGAATGCCACCCCTCACCCCTAGACACATACTAGGAAGAGTCTCCTTTTCTTCATTTCCCAAGGCTCCTTCTCCTGTGGCTGGAGTATGGCAGCTCTGTTGTTTAGCTTAGTTAGCCAGACTTCAGCTCTTAGTCACAGAGGAGATGGATTTGAATCACCTCTTCATTCAACACAGGAGTTCCTAGAAAGTCTAAGCCAGGCTGATAGGGAGTTAGCCAAATGTTATTGATGAGAGGACGAGACGACATTTGTATTGGGGAGAAGTGATCCAGTTTGAGTTTCTCACAGAATCCAGTTACTATCTGAAGTACCCAGGGACAGGAGGGCCTAGCAGTGTATCAGAAGGTGCCATGGCTAAAGACAATCAGCTATATCGCCTATTCAGGGTCCCCTGAAGGGAAATATTCCCACCATCCACAGGTCCTGATTCCCACAATAGACAAAAACTTTCTGGAGTATTTAATAATTTTCAAGATTCTAAAAGGATCTGGAGACCAAAAATGCTGTTAATTATTGCTATGCAGATTTTTTTAATGATTGTATGATATACTACTTCATGTTTATATAATGTATTGTCAATACTCTGCCATTTAGCTTATTGATAGTTTCAAAACTGTGTCAAATAAAATTACATTAGAATCCCTTTGTTTTTATTTTTTTGTATCATTTGGTCCAGTTATCTTCATAAGGTACATTTTCAAAAACTTTTTAAGTTTATAATGTAATTATAACTTTTCTCCCTCATGCATCTGTTTGTTTTCCTCCAAACTCAGGGCCTCTTTCCACAATGTTACTGATTTTTAATATATATATATATTATATATATTATAGACCTGCTTAGTCATATATACATGTTTTCAGGTGGAAGCTTCTGTTCCACCTGGTCCCACAGCCATTCAGTCCCAAATAAACACACAGAGGCTTATATGAATTAAAAATTCCTCAGCCTATTGCTCAGGCTTATTACTAACTAGCTCTTATACTTACATTAACCCATAATTCTTATCTATGTTTAGCCATGTGGCTGGGTACCTTTTCTCTGTGAGGTGTTCTCATCTTGCTTCCTTTGTGTCTGGCTTGTGACTTCTGACTCCACCCTTCCTCTTCCCAGAATTCTCCTAGTCTGGTCACTCCACCTAGACTTCCTATCTGGCTATTGGCCAATCAGCATTTTATTAAAGCAATTTAAGTGACAAATTTTTACAGTGTAAGAACATTATCCCACATCACTGACCATTTAGTATTGTGTGCTCTTCCTTGGAGAAGAGCATTCCCCCCACTTTTAGTATTCCTCATTGGCTGGAAGGTCCTTGTGTAGGTGGCGTCCTTTTCTCCACTCTCTTTGGCCTATCTATTATCCTTGTTCATCTCATGGCCAGTCATTTTGACTTTATGGATGCAATTTTGCTGAGACTTTGTGGATGCCATTTCTGACATCACTAGGAAATACATTCTCATAGCAATCTCCCTGATCTTCTTACAATCTTGCCTCCTTATTCTGCAACCCTAGTTGTGGGATTATATTCTAGGTGTATCCATTAGGACTGGGCTTCACAACTCTGCATTTGGATTGTTTGTGGTTTTCTGTAGTGGTCTCTGCCTGTTGCAAGCTGTAGTTTCCTTGATGAGGGGTGGACACTACTCCTATCGGTAGGTATAAGGAATGTTTTAATTGTCACTAAGGATTATCCTGATTTAGTAAATTAGTGGTTACAGAGTCCCCTCACATATCCAGGACTTTACTAACATGGAGTAGTAAGCTAGGTTTCCTTTCCAAGACTTGTTTTTCCTCTTGTTGAGAGGGTTTCAAATCCAATTAGAAACGTGTGGTTATCATTGAGATATGCATGTGTGCCATGACTGCACCCTTAGGATTGTTGTGCCATTCTGATGGTCGTGGTTCATAGGTGTAATAGTCAGATTGCTGTTGGTTACTTGCCTCCTTGGGAAGCTTGAGTGGCATCATCTGGTGCCATGAAACCTAATGCTCAGGGAGGAGGCTCTCAGGGCAGTTCCAGCTCCGGGGCTCCTGAGCGCTGTTTCCAAACTGCATGGTGTCTTCTGCATTAGGGACTTAGCTTCCAACCCTGGGCGGCAACCAAGGGCAATAGCGATAGGTTGTACTTTCTTGGGATAGTCTCTTGGATATCACTAACAACTCAAAAGGCCTTCTCATGTCTGGTTAGGTGGTCTTTGGTTCCTGGAGGGAGCATTGTTATCCCAGATGAGAAAAGTATAAAGTTGGGTTTTTGTGAGTTGCTGGTTAGCCAGGTTTACAAAGTAAGTTCCAGGACAGCCAGGGTTGTTACACAGAGAAACGGTCTTAAAAAGCAAAACAAATAACAATAGCAACAAAAAATCCAAACAAAACCAAACCAAAAAACCCCACCAAACCAAACCAACCTCCCCAAACTAGAAATGCGTATTTATGCACAGAATTACATGTATTAGTATTAGGTAGTTAATAGTATGATTTTATGGCTTTTCAGACATCCTTACTGCTATTTTATTCCTTCCCTCTTCCTTCTGTATTTACCTTCCTGCCTTTCTAAAAGTCCCCTTGCACATACCTCATCAAATCACTGTACTCTACCACCCCCTTACCATCTTCTCTTCTTCTGTATTTGCTTTCCTGCCCCTCCCTAAAGAGAGATGCCCCGTCTCCTTTTCCCTGTGGCCACTCAGTATTGCTCCACACCCTCCTATCCTGAATGATTCTGTTTTACTCTCCCAGTGTTCATAGTCACTCCAGGCTCTCTATGTACTAACATCTGAAGACTTGGAGGTACGAGCCCCCAAGAAGCCTCGTCTGGCTTACCTCAGTATGATTATTTCTAGTTCTATCCATTTACTTACAAAAGCCATGTTCACCAGGCTTTTTCTTTTAGGCCACCAACCAGCTTCAAAATCACAGTATGGAGACTTCTTAGTTTTGAATGCTCAGCCTAGCTTAGGTTCATTTCTGGCTAGCTGTTTTAAATCATCTGTTTATCTACATTTTGCCACAGGGTTTTTACCATTGTACATTTCTTTCTTATATCTTACTTTCCTGTTGTCTCTACGTCCATCTGTCTGGAAGCTGCCCAGCTTCTGGCCCTGGCTCGTCCTCCTCTTTCTTCTCATTCTCTCCTCCTCCTCCTCCTCCTCCTCCTCCTCCTCTTCTTCTTTTTCTCCTCCTCCTTCTCTCTCTTTTCTGGAATTCCAGAAGCCACTCCCTTCCACATCACCCCAACTTAAAATAAAACATAAAACAAAACCCAAGCTGAGCTCCTTCCTGTTACTTCACGTCAGCCAGGTGCTAACCGCACATCTCCGATCCCAGGTTAATTAGTGCAAATGCATCTTTACATAGTAGATAAATGCAGCTTGAACAAATGTAACACATCTTTGCCTGGTTAAGCAAATATTCCACAACATCCATGATTTCATTTTCCTTTACAAATGAACGGTATTCCGTGGTGTACATGTACCACATTTTCCTTATTATAGGATTCATTTTGAAAAATGGAAATCATGAGGTCCAAGGGTTACACACATTGAATTGTATATTGATTTGAAGAAACATTGTTTTCATTGCACTCCCTGATAACCAACAGTCAACCAATTCCTTTCATTTAGGATACCAGCTTATAAATGTTCTCATCCTGAAAAGAAATACCTTTTAGCCTCCTTCATGCTTTTATTTATTTTATTTTTGTTTTGTTCAGTGGCTTGGCATATGCCTTGCCCACAGTCTACTGGTTCTAATGCTAATCTCTTCCAAAATTACTCACAGACAATCCCAGAAATGTTGTCATTGGCTAATTATATACTAATTAAATTAGCATATAAAGTTCACTATTATATTTGTGAAACTAGAGCCAACAAATACTTCAATTTGATGACTCAGTCAAGAGATATTGACCAACTCAAGGTCAAGTGCTGGTGAACCGTCAAGAACTGAGGACATGGCTTATTTGAGCACACAGGGGTAAGAACTACGGATGACTCCAAGTTTCAAGATAATAGTTTGTTCCTAGGACAAATATTTACTTTGAGGGGATATACCTATAGAGTTTCACCAAATTTTACCTCTTTGTCAAATTTTCAATAAATTTAGCACTTAGGAGAGAGCAAATATATGTTTAAGCTTTTTAGATTTTAACTCTCACATTTATTTATTGTATGTGCACACATACCTGGGTACCATGGTGCACATGTGGAGACGAGGGGGGGCAACTGACAGAAGTCACTTCTCTCTCTGGGGATTGAACTCATGTCGTTTGGACTGGCAGCAAGCCCCTTTACATGCTGAACCATCTTGCCAGCTCCAGGCTCCAGGGTTTTGTTTTCCTTCAGTATTGGATACAGCAAATATCTGAGTAGAATGTGGAAAATAGGCATGAAGTACACAGTAGTTAATCATTGGTAACTATTCCAAAATTACTGAAGGGAGAAAAAAAAAGACTTTATGGCAGACCATCCTGAGACAAAACAAAGCGCTACACAGATGGGAAATTGCTATGTTGTAGTTTTTTGATGCCATGACTTCTGCTTTCTCTTTTAAAAATTTATTAATTGAAAATCTCCTTCATGGATATGATTCATCTTAATCATATCCTCCAGCCCCTCTCTTCAGCTTCCCCCAGTCTCCTCCCCAGTATGTTTGCCTTTTGTTTAATTAGCTAATAAATGCACGCATATGTGAATGGTTGTGGGGTCATTTACTGACCCGGCAACCTCCCAGTGGCTACCTCTAAACCTCTAAAGAAAAGTGAATTTGCCTCTCTTCCTCAGCAACTGCTAACTGTCAATAGCTCCTCAGCTAGGGGAGGAGCCTCAGGAACACCCCACACATACACTCCATGCTTGTATTACTGGCTTGTTATTACCCAGTCCTGGTGCAGGTAACCACAGCTGTTCTGAGTGCATACGTGTAATAGCCACTTTGTGTCTGGGGGATGGCATTTCACGACACTCCCTTCTACCCCTAGCTCTTACCATGTTTGTGCTTCCATGGTGTCCCTTCACCCCCTTACTATGAGTTAAGTGAGAAAATGAAGTTCTCCTAGGACTCTGGGTTATTAGATTAAGAACTAGAGTCTCATACAAAGGTACCATGTGCGCTTAACTGCTGAAACATCTCTCCAGCTCCACAAAAGAGAGTTTTGTTGGCCTTGGGGAACAGGCCTTCTTGTGTACTATAGAGAATGCAGAGTCACAACTGACATATTTGGGTAGAGAATACACCTCTATAGGAGGTACATATGTGACCACGCAGAAAAGACCAATGTTGTGACCAAGATAATAAAGAAAGCCAACTGATAGCATTTTCAAGATTGATAGGGAAGACTAAACCACAAGGTTGATAGCATCATGTTATAATATGCAAGTATTTTATCAAATATCTATTTTCATTCTTGGAATTTGTCCTGTTCATTATTTGCTTCTCGATTTTTATGTATTTTACCAAATAATATACAGCAATATTTTCAGGGCTACAGTGATGGCTTGTTCTGTGCTGCATCCACAGCTTAGTGAACATTGTCTTACATTGTTCAATGACATCAAACAAATGAAAAATTTTGTTCTAGGGTTTGAGATGATTTTTAATTATTCTCACTCTATATTTGAACCTACTAGGGATTGAATAACTTAAATAAGTTACTTAATGAATCTAGAAACTTATAAAAGTATTTAACTCCAGTCTGATTCACCCCATAGCCCATAATATACCATGACTAAGCTAAGGTATGAGACAATGATCCATATTTCACAGTGAATTTTTCATTCAATCTTTGCCAGCAAATCCTTTTGACATTTTCATAAATCCAATAAGTGAACTTTACTGCACTGTTTGAAAGGTAAGATTTTTGAACTCAGAAGGACAAGAGAGGTTAAGTAGCGTTTTACAGAATGTTGCTCCATGGAAGCATGTGTAGTAACTAGAAAAATAATCATAAATAAATAATTCTAAATTGGTTAGGGTAAAAGTGAGGAGATGCTTCATTCAATAGTCATGGCAATTTACCAGGAAGAATGAGAAAAATTTGCGGTAGAGAAAGTAAAATAAAAAAGGTAAACATACTTGCTGTTGTGAAGTCAGGGGCCACAGGCTGTTGGGAATTTGGGAAGGAAACTGACTAGGCTTAGAATGTCCCCCATGAGAAGGACATATTAGACCTTATAACAAAGCCTTCCTTTTGATTTGTTTACCTCTTTCATAAGTTTTACTTCCTCAAAGAATAGGTAACATTAGCTTTTAAAATATAAACTGGGGAGTTACTGGTTTTGTGTATTTTAGAACATCTGATGTGAAATGTTGCTAGAATTCCCTTGTTATCCTTATATTATTATCTCCGTGCCGTAGCACCCCAAGATGCCCCCTTGTTATATAGTTGAAACATTAGAGGAGCCTGGAGTTGAAGCTCAGTAGGTCAACATTTGGATAGTGTGTGTGTGTGTCTATGTGTGTGTCTATGTGTGTGTGTATCTGTGTGTGAGGGCTTGGGCTAGATCCCCAGCACCACAAAAGGGGAGACATTAACCTGCCATCTTCATTGTTCAGAGAGAAATTATGATTAATTATCTCAATGGAGTTTAAAAAAACCTGAAAAATTCAAGGCAGAGCAATAAACATGGCTAAACTGCTGTTTTGCATTAAACTCTCTCTACTCTATCTGTGATTATGAAAATATAAGATGTCACTTTTAAAAGAAAAAATGAGAAAGTATAGAATGAAGGACCTTGATGATCCTTGAGATCAGCTTACCTCCTGGAACCATTCTTGATATCGAATCCCCAAGATGTTTGTACATGTACATTTAGTACGTGTGACTCCACATCTTTTAGTATATATATGTGAAGGTGTGTGCACATGGTCACACTTCAGCAAGTGTGTTTGGAGGCTGTAGGTCAATGTTATCTGTCTTCTTCTATTGCTCTTGACCTTATCTCTTGAGACAGGGCTCACACAACTGGGAGCTTATCACTTTGCTAGATGGGCCGGGACACTGAGACCCTGGAATCTTCCGATTTCTGAATTTCCAATTCTGGTATTACAGAAGCATGCCACCATGCCCAGCTTTCTACATGATTCTGGGAATCCAAACACAGATCCTCATACTTCTACAGAAAGCACTGAGTTGCATGCCCTGTTCCATAAGCCTGTAGTCATTCACATGTGCTTTTAATAAAATCTCTATGAGCCATGTTCACATGGTAGAAGAGGCAAGTGAGGTTAATTGGCTCTTACCATGGCACTAATCCCATTTGTGAGGGCTCCATTCTTATGAACTAACTACTCAAGAAAGCCCTACTTCTGGATACCATTACATAAGGTAAGTTAACATCCACATGGAAGCTGAATGATTCAAACATTTTGTCCATACAGCAATCTTCCCAGCTTCAAAGGTCCCAGGCTCCTATGAATCTCAGTGTCTCCTAAGAAAGTCACAGTAGGCATTCTGCCTATGGAACTATGAAAGACAGCTTAGTCTTAAAACGGCCTGGAAGTTAACTGAGCACATTTATCAAACTGTGTGAACTTGGTCTCAGAGACACCTATTCCTCTCTAGCCCTGTACCTCTTCCAATTGATCAAATAAGTGTGATCAAAGAAAGATACCCCACCATGTAAATTTATCCTGGTTGTACTTTCCTGTATTGTTTTGTATCATCCAATTGTAAGTCCAAATTTCAGAAGCAGAGGATGCTGCACTGTTTCAAAGTCTTTTAAGCATAAGCCCATGAGCAGACATTAATTCCTTGTGTCTTCTTCAGTAGTGTGCTATGCTACTCACGTCAAAACATTAAATTCCTAATTATTCCCTCCATCTCCAGTGTCCTTACTGTGTCTTATTTTCATCAGAGTATTTCAGATAACACCCAAATTTTGGGACTATCTTTTAAAATGTCCTAGTATAATCTTTGACTTAAAACCAACCAACCAAACAGAGGTAGAAAGAAGGTGCAGAAGAAGAGATGGGTGAGGGCAGAGGAGAATGCAATGATGTTAAATGTGGAAAAAATAGGAACTTGTGGGAAATTAATGTGACAAAACACTGTCCTCTGTTCCTCAGGCCACCATGGCTCACAACCATCTGTAACATCAGGTCCAGGGGACTCTATGCCCTTTACTGACCCACTCTGGTACCGGCACACAAGAAACGCACATACATGCACAAATAAGCAAAAACCTCATACATCTAAAATTAAAATAAAATCTTCTTTTGTGGGATTGGGTCACAACAGATTTTGTGAAACAGCCTTACATGTTAGCCCCCACTCAACAGCTCTTGGGAAAGCGTCTGTACCATACTTTACAGCAGTCCCTACGTTTCACTCCTTGAAGGAGTCTGTCTAGGATTTGTAATGATCTTTGTCTTGCTTTCTGCACTCACTGTGATGAGAAGTATAGAGCCAAAGCTAATGGAGAATGGTAGGATTAACTTTCCTTTATAAATTTTAATATTTAATTACTTATTTATTCATTTAGTTTTGAGCGAGGGTCTCATCATGCTTTAGTTGAGGCTGGCCTAGCATTCAGGAGCCTTCTGTGTGATCTACAAGTGTCAGATGTGTGCCATCTCACTGGGAGTTATCCAACTTACTTTTTTCGTTTTTAAAATTATTCAGTTTGAAAAATAAGTTATGTAAAATCAGGTTTGCTTTTCTGTGTGCACTTCCACATTTTTACTGGAACAGAATGAGGGGGCCACAGATACGTGAATAAGGAGTTCAGGGCCTTCCCATGACTCTGGAGGATTAAAAAGTCACAGAGAATAATAATAGTATCTCCTGCCTTCTCAGTGGAGTCCAGCCGCCTTAACGTCTGGCTATTTGGGATTATCCTTTGGGTGCCTCTTAACAGGTGCCCAGATGCAGCAGTTTTGCTCCCGGAGTGACTATAGCTATTGGGTGAAAAGCTAGGAGTGAGAGGTAGAGATGGAAGGAACACAGAAGAAAAGTCTACACAGGCTATATTCTCTTTGTTTTTAGTTTTTATGACTACCAATCTGGTGTGCTTCACCTAGAAAGAGGATTTGGGGGCAGATGTAACTTGCCTAATAACTAAAAATGGTTGGCCTACACCTGACCCGAGAAGCTCAGTGATGGAGCGATTAGTGATCTTCTAGCATGTACATGTTCTAACATACTTCTTCCCAGCACCTCAGAAAACAATAAGTCACAAATCACACACAGTCTTCCGAAAGTGGTAAGCTGACCTCTTTCCTGTTAGCAGTAGCCCACGTTCCGTTTTACTGTCGCATTTTTACAAGACAAAACAAAACCTTCCTTTTTAGACGATCTTGTGCTAGGGTCTCTGGAAGTTGTGGTGGGGCATGGCTGGTTCTATCTTGGCTCCTGTTGAACCTAGGGTGGAGGCAGGACCTCCTACTAGCTGACTTGGGGGAGTAGCTCGGTGGTTCTTGCCCTGCGCGTGCCCCCTGTACTCCCAGGACGGTTGGGATGAGGCGCTCCAGTGCGGTAACCCCTTGCCTTTGGCCCCTCTCTCACTGTGAGCAGGCATCCTCTTTGTTCTATCCCTGGGACTTCTGCCCTTCAGAGAGTCACAGCAGGTGTCACCCTGTCCGCAGTAGACATTGTGGATGGATTCCCTCTATGAAGACCTTTTTTGGTATCTGGACAATGATGAAGATGGCGCTGTGGACATCTTTGAATTTCACGAAGGCCTGGAGGATTTAGGGGTCAATCAGACTCTGGAGGATGACCAGGTGGGCTTCATGAAGCTCAGATTGATGTCGGGGCCAGGACCTCTAGGGAGGCTCCTGAAGCAGAATGAAGCCAAATGCATACGTTCCCAAACTTGACCTGGGTCCTTTGAGGTGCTGCTGGTTTAGCACTGCTTCTGTTATTAAGACTAGTCCGGGGGCTAGAGATGTAAGAAGCAGGTACTTATATACCAGTATGATATACAGCGTTGTGTTGGTGCAGACCTCTAATGCCAGCACAGAAGATGTGGAGGCAGGAGGATTAGAAGTTCAAGGTCATCCTCACAGCTAATATCCTCAAGAATATTTCTCAGTTTTTTTTGTGGTTATAATAAAATTTCCAACTTCTGATTGCTTTTGCTGTTGGCTACAGTTCTGTTTTTTGGGGTCAACTTGTTACAGTGTTCTTGCCTGTCCGGAGGCCTAGATTAGTAGCTCTGGCACGTCTTAGTTACGTCTTTCTTTACCCGGTGAAGAGATATTAAGGCAAATTATAAAAGTTGGAGGTTTGCTCACAGTTTCAGAGGATGAAACCATGATCATTATGGTGGGGAACTTGGCATCAGGCAAATAGCCAAAACTGGAGAAGTAGCTAAGAGTTTACATCTTATCCAAAAGTTGGAGGCAGAGCGAGGAACTAGCTGGGAATTGTATAAGCTCTTGAAATCTCAAAGCCCACTTTCAGTGAGGTGCCTCCAACAAGACCATACCTTCTAATTCTTCCCAAACAGTGTGGATGAAGCATTCAAATATATGAGCAGATGGAGGTCATCTTCATTCAATCTACCACAGCATATGGGCCCTAGATGTGCTATGGGTTTAGAGAATGGGTACATTCTCTCTACATGTGTTTGGGGACTTAGTGGTAGGTGGGAACAATTACATTTTGTTTCTCTTCCTAAGGGGGTAAACTTTGTAAGAGTCATCCTTATAGTATGGGCTGCAGGGACTTTTGGAATCTTTAAGCTCCCATTTGTCTTTAAAGGTGATTCCATATGCCAAGCACTGCATTGTGGTTTTTTTGGCTTTTGCTGTGGTTGGGATAAATGTTTCTCTAAGATATTCCTTTTAATAACTTGGCACTCAGCCGGTGATTCTATTAGGGGTAGTGCTGGAACTTCTAAGAGGTGTGTCTTAAAGGTGGGAACTTCAAGAGTTGGAAATCTCCCATGTGGAGGTGGATGTTGAGACTCTGATAACTCTTCTTCCAAAATATGTGTATTTGCTTATTTAATACCAATTAGCTTTTCAGAAGGAATCCTGGGTTTTGTCATAAATAAGCTAAGTTCTTTGAAACCCACTTATTCCTTTTCTTCATTTATCTTCCTGCAAATATTTTTGGCAAAAGGTGTGAAGCTTTGCACATCCAGTGATTATGGATGAGTGTACATTTATCAAAACAAAAGGAGTGTCATTTCCCAGGGCTCTGCACCAACCACATGGAACATTCTTTTTTTTTTTTTTTTTTTTTAAAAAAAAAAAAAAAAAAAAAAAAAACCAAAAACAAACTCTTGGGCTTTTCCTTAGGTAAAGGTCACAGCACAAAAATTCTAATGTGTGGGTTCTCATATGTCTATAGAAGAAATTTCATTCAAATGGATTGAAAATTCAATTAACTTTTTCAAATAGAAATTTATGTTGTATAGTGTGAGATGCAAAAGATACCTTTTTTTTAGCATGAAAAAATAAATTTGAAGAGAGAATTTTTTGTTATTCTGATTTTTTATTAAGTAGGAGAGACTGAATATGCAAACATATAATGTCAGGGCCCTAAATAAAAGACTTTAATTCAGCATCTACAGCCAGGAAGCCTGGTCTTTACAACTGACAGACTTGGAGGAAGACCATTGATGTCTCTAGTGACAGTCCAGGAAGTCTGGGCACAGTAGTTTGTAAAAGCCCCTCCCCAAATGTCTGGGACCTGATTAATCACACTGACAGTTCCCTTGATTTTGGTTCCCATATTCACTTTGGAATTAACTAAAGACAGCTACTCCTTCCCATACACCCACACTGGATTCTCTGCTCCTGGATGGCCAGCCGGTGCCCACCTCTTCACATACCAAATCTCCCCTTGTCTACTACAAAGTTGTCTGTACTCCACCCCATCTTTGGGTCTATATAAAACACAAATGAAGATGGCAACAGGCTCAGAAGAAATGGCCTTGTTTTTTTGTCTTTATTTCCACAGAGGAAATTACAAGACAGTTCAAAAGAAAAGCCTTAGTCTTAGTGTACTGATTAAAATGGCATCATCTGCTGCTTGTGGAATTCTGGGAATCTTACCCACAGGAAAGGTTGCAGAGCTATGCCATATTGGATGCTAATACATCTGGCACAAACTGGAAGCCTGGACACAATTAGTTCAGTACTTTGGCTGAACTGTAAAATGCTAACAACAAAATCTCTCTTTTTCTGTAGAAAATTTTTATTGCTGGTGATACCAACAAAGATGGGAAGCTGGATTTCGAAGAATTTATGAAATACCTGAAAGACCATGAGAAGAAAATGAAGTTAGCATTTTCAAGTTTGGACAAGAACAATGATGGTATGTCCTGTCACCACTTATGAAAATTTGCCTTCTGCTTTCCAAGTCTAAGATAGATATAATCTCTCCAAATGACTGTTATTTGTGGTAGTACTTATTTTATTAATGTGATTGAGAGTTCATATTTTTATTCATTTAGTTTTTAAGATTTTATTTTATTTTCAGGTGTGTGTGTGTGTGTGTGTGTGTGTGTGTGTGTGTGTGTGTGCAGGGTTATGTGCACATGAAGAAGCTGCAGTTATAGGTATTTGTGAGCCAGCCAATATGTGTGATGGGAACTAAACTTGGGTCCTATGTGAATGTTCTTAACCACTGAGACATTTCTCCAGCCTTGAGTCCATATTTTTAATGAAGAAAATTTGTAGATAGTTTTTCCTACAGAATTAAAAATAGCCATAAAGTATTAACTATTGAGATTATGTTAATATCACTTATAGGTGTGGTTTAATAATTATTATTTTCTTGTTCTTCCAATAAGAGATATTTATTTTTTTATATAGCAACATGCCTTATATATTGTAAAATAAAAAACTTTTCCTATCTTACATTTTATAATTTCTTTGAAAGATTAATTTAGAAAAGATAGTCTCTGATCCTAAAAATGAGACCATCTCAACATTAGTCTGTACTTTCTGGCTGGGATGGCATTTTCTTTGTTTAAAGTGGTTAACTTGGGAATAGAGTCCCAGGTAAGAAGGGAGAAAATCAGTGGTGGAAAAACACCAGATCCCATGTGCAGAGGCAACCACTGGCAGGAAGAATGTATTTACAGATTGTAATACAGTCCTAAACCTTTCCCAACCTAACGAATGGTCAACTTTGAGATTCATTATTCAAAAAGAAGCTGAACAATAGATGAAAAAAATTGTTTGTTTCAAGGGTTTTATTTACAAACTTTTAGTAAAAAACTAGTCTGTAAATATTTTAATTGTGTGGGCTGTGTAATCTGAGTTGTGCCTGTATCCCAGCCAAAGACAGTATGTAGGCAAATTATATGAATATGTTCAAACAAAATTTTATTTAAAAAGAAAGTCAATGGGTGTTATTTGGATTGACAGTTATAATGTCTTAGCTACTGATTTAGACTGAACATTAACTTAAAATCAAGTTTCTTCAAATAACCAAATGTTTTAGATGGTTTTATTGATGGTTCCCAATGGCTAAGAGCTTGGGATGTGGTGGAGGTGGAGGCCGACACCTTTAGGAAACCTTGCATTGTATGTAATGTCCTCTGGCCTGAACCTAATCCTCAGGCAAATTCAGTTTTTAAAATTAACTCTCCTTTCTACATGCAAATTTTTATCCAAGCCTGGACCCTCTATAGTTCAATTGCAAAGACAGTGTTGTGTATGTCCTGTTAATAACTGGAAGCTGAGACGGTCTCAGGACCAGCTGCTATAGGACTAATGTTCAGCATCCAGCACATAAGTGTTATTCACATCATTGTCCACTACAGGAACTAGAGCCAAATCACAGGAAATAGATGTGAGATTTTAGCAAAACAATTTTCATAAGTGTGGAGAGTTCCCCTTTCACTTATTACTTCATATATATTTTCAAACAATTTATCGTTATAGGTTCATAGTTTTATTTATCAGAATTCCTTAATTTAAACACATGTAGCTTATTTTATCATCATTTGTGGGCTTTGTATTGGTGAGAATTACTGCTTGCTAAAATTTAACCTCAGACGTAATCCTGAAGATGTGTATTCCAGTTACTCATGGCCACGCACAGGAGAGTAAAAACTCTGAATCCCTGAAAGTAGACATCCCTAGTTGAGACACAATAAGGATAAGCTGACATTCTTGATTCTTAAAACATAAGGTGACATTCTTTTTTATTTTATCCCTCAGACTGTAAGCAATTATGTTTTTCAAGATGTTTTGTGTGTTTTGCATCTTTGTACATTGTCTGGTGGATAATTTTCCTTTATAAAATGTTCCCTGTACATGGTGTTAGAGTCTTCAAGTCCAAGAAAGTCAGTGTGTGCCATACAGAAATGTGGATTTTTTTTTTTAGAAAAGTTTTCCAAGAGTTCAGTGTCAGTGAATCAACAATGCATAGTCAGGAGGTGTCCGGAAAAAAAAAAAAGAAAAAAAAAAACATGAGGCAACCTTTGGTCAGTTGATGAAAATGTGGTAATAGAAGCACCCAGGAACTTGCACTGAATCCCTTGCAGGATCAGTGTGGTTTACAGTTGTTAATTCTGTGTCTGCAGTAACTTCACAGACTATAGCTGCTTCACACAGTGGACTGTGGACCGCTAAGTCTTTAAGAGTGTGGCCCAGGAGAATTCTGGGGAGGATCTGGAGCACTTCACTGCTGAAATAATTGCCCATTCTTTCCCCAACATTATCTAGATTCCCCTGCCATTTTCCTCTCTCTGGGTGGATTCCTTCAGCATCCTGTCTTCTTTAGGCTTCTCTCTCAGAGTCTGTGTGGTCTCTTTCCCCCGAGTTCCCCCTGCGTGGAAGCAGAGTCTGTTACTTTGAGTGAATTCAGCCCTGTCAGGACCCTCATGAGTACGTGAGCTGCTTGAGGGAAGAGCTGGCTTGTGTTTATGGTTCATGTTGGTTTCTCTTTTTCCCTTTCTCCTGATTTATTCCATATACAAGGTGTTCAGATTCCCTTTGGGTTATTTTTTCCTCTCTTTTATTGTTTTTCTACCCTTACTGTCTATTTTCACTGACAGAATTCTCAGAGAATCCTGTGCTCTTTGGCTCCATTTCTTCATTTCTTGTTCCCTTTCACTTGGTCACATGTGACTCCATGCTTAGTAAATGACCCTTTACTTATTAAAATGTGGATATGGGTGCTTTTAAATGAGCAGCTCCTAGTTTACTGGAGTGTATCTCATCAGGACTTAGACATCTCTCCTGTTAACTTCTAACCCTCATCACTCAGTAAGGTCATGGGAGCTTTCGGCCTTCCATTTGGAGGAATACCACTATTTAGCCACTGGGCTTTATGCATCAAATAATATGTGCATGTTTTTATGATATTTGTGAAAAATTTGAGTATTGATGCCACAATACGCATTTAAGAAGATAGCTGGATCACCCAGATGATTAGTTTCACTTTTGTCATTCAGATGTGTCTTTAGATTCTGAGCCTGACCTTACACTCTTTCCATTGTTCCAAGGGAAAATCGAGCCTTCAGAAATTGTTCAGTCTCTCAAGATGCTGGGTTTACATATTTCTGACGATCAAGCAAAGTTGATTCTTCAAAGGTGAGCTTTTCATGAAACTGACAGACGACTTTAACATCTTGTCTTCCACGCTGGTTTCTGAGTGATGCTTTCAAATATCTCTCTGCATCTCAGCATCCCTCGTTATACACACCTACTGTCTTTCCTTCCTTTATTCCCTTTTTATTTCTATATAAACACAATATCTCCAGTGACAGGAGGGGAGAGGGATGCTTAACCTGAACTTTGCAAGGCTTCAGGAGCAATGAGGCAACAGCAAGTCTTACATCTAGAGTCAGGAGCTAAGGGTTTTGATGCACTTTGAGCATTTATTTTATTTTATATACTTTATGTGTAATGGGTGTTTTGTTTGTCTGCATGCTGGTATCTGTGGAGCACAGAAGAGGTGTCTCATGTCCTGTGGAGATATTTTGTCTTTGCTCTAACAAATAAAGTTTGTCTGATGATCAGAGGGCAGAGACAGCCACTAGTTAACCATACAGGCCAGGCAGTGGTGGCACACATCTTTAATCCCAGCACTTCTGGAGGAGGAAACAGGAAGATCAGGAGTTCAAGGCCACTCTTGGCTTTACAGGATTGAATCTATCTAAAAGGGAAATAGAACCAGGTGGTGGTGGTGGCTCTCACCTTTAATGTTAGTGCTAGAGAGGTAGAGACAGGAATATAAGGCAGATGGAGACAGGATCTAGGCCCATTCAAGTCTGAGGATTCTTAGAGACAAGATCTCCCCGTTTTTGGCTGAGGAGTTGTTAAGGTGAGAAGTGGCTGTGGCTTGTTCGTGTGTCTCTCTGACCTTTCAGCATTTATGAAGATATCTGGCTCCAGGTTTTGATTATTAAAGCCAATTAGAATTCATGATACAAGGTTCCCTGGAGCTGGAGTTACAGATGGCTGTGAGCCACCATGTATGTGACAGGAGAGAGCGATTGATGCTTTTAACCTTTGAACTATCTCTCCAGCTCCTGGCTATTACTTTTTTTTAATGAATTTGGTTTCTTGATTGTTTTTAAAAAGTATTAGCATATGTTAGCTCTCTAAGGTAATGAGATTTGTTTTGACATTTTTCCACCATGTACCTCAGTCACATTCACCTCTCTCATTCTCTCTCATCCTGTTTCTCTCCTACCGGCCTCCTTCATCCAAGTAGTGCCCCCTCTACTTACGTCTTTAAGAAATGTTTGGATTCTACATGAAAGAAAACTTGCAATATTGGTTTTTCTGAGCCTGGCTTATTTCTTATCATGATCACCTCCAGCTCCATCCATTTCCCTGCGAGTGACATAATTTCTTTCTTCTGTATAGTGGTCAATTCTTTGTGTGTGTGTTTGCTCCTTCATCTGTAGATGGACATCTAGCTGATTCTGTCTTCTCTATTGCGAGCAGTGCAACAATAAACACAATGAGAATACTTCTGAGGTGTGCTGGCTTGGAGTCCTCGGGGCACATTCCCAGAAGGAAACGCTGATTTTCACAGAGGCTGCACTAACATCCATTCTCACCAATGGTGTAAGGTTTCCTGCCCCCTGCCCCGAGCTGCTTCCACTTTCTTGATGGTAGCCATGTTGAATGGGGCAACGTAGGACCTCAAAGAGATTTTTAATTTTTATTTCCCTGATGGCTAAGGATTCTGTAACAATTTTCATATATTTATTGACCATTTATACATCTCTTGAGAAGTGTCCAACTCATTTGGCCACTTATTGATTAGGTTATTTGTAGGTTTTGAGTTTTTTGTTTTTGGTGTTTAACTCTTTCTCATTTATTTATTTTGCTGAGGAGGCTGCCTTTAGAGAAGAATCAGGTGTCTGTGGCTGATTTCTGGGTATTCTGTTCTAAAGTCTTGATTTACACATCTGTCTTTGAATTAGTACTATGCTACTGTTGATCTATGGCTTTGTAGTATAATTTAAGATCAGGTTATGGTGGTACATCCAGCATTACTCTGTCTGCTCAGGATTGATTTATGGGGTCTTCTATGTTTTTATATAAATTTCAAGATTTATTTAGGAAACAACTTACTGTTTCTTCAAGTTCCTTGAGGAATGTCATTAGAATTTTACTGGGGATTAAACTGAACCTGTAGACTGTTTTTAGTAATATGGTGATTTGAACAATAGTAATTCTGTCAATCTCTGAGCTCAGAAGCTCTTCTCATTTTTTAGTGTTATCTATTTCTTTCCTCTGTATTTTATATATAAAACATTTGTTAAAGAGCTTCTCACTTTATTAGTTAGGTTTGTTCCTAGTATGTATGTATGTATGTATATATGTATGTATTTATTTATTTTCAGCTATTGTGAATGAGATGGTTTTTCTTCTAAGTATGTTTGTGAACTGATATAGAAAAATGAGTTTTGTATTCCACTAATCTACTGAAAGCCTTACCAGACCTAAGAGTTTTCTGATGTAATCTTTAGGGCCTTTTAAATACAGGATTGTATTACCTGAAAATAACTGTAATTTGATTTATTCCCCTTTTTCTTATATTTCTTTCTTTTGCCTTATGACTCTTGCTGAGCTTCAGACACTGTATTAAATAAGAGTTTGCACTTGAAACTCTTGAACACCATATTGAGCTCCTTGGCCTGTTCTTGATTTTAGAGGCAATTCTTTCTTTTTACCCCATTAAGTATGAAGTTGGCCATAGATTCGTCACATGTGGCTTTTATTATGTTGAGATATGTTTCTGCCACTAGCCTTTTCAGGGCTTTTATCCTAGAGAGTTGTAAAATATTGTTTTTTCCTGTATCTTTTGAGATGCTCATGTGATTTCTGCTCTTGGTTCTATTTCTACTGTGCGATATATTACTTTATTGGCTTATGTATGTTGAACAGTTTTCTAAAATTATCTTATGTATATGGGTGTTTTGCTAGCATGCATGTGTGCCATGTACATGCAGTGCCCATGGAGGTGAGAACAGGGCATCAGATCCTCTGGAATTGCAGTTACATACATATAGTTGTGAGCTGCCAGTAGGTGCTGAATTGAACCCAGAGCCTCCAGAAGAGCAGCCAGTGCTTTTTACTCCCAAGTCATCCTTCCAGCCTGCTTCTTACATCCTTGGAATAAAACTAATTTTATCACAGTGTATAATCTTTTAAATATGTTATTGTCCTCAGTTTACATGCAAATAGTCAATGGGGATTTTTTTGCATCATAACAAAACAAAGAGTTTTTTGAAAAAGCAAAGAAGATTGACAAACTCTTAGCAAAGTGTGGATTTTTTTTCTCTCTTTCTTGTTTGAGTCTAGAAATCATTTTTCTTGTATTTCCTTTGACAGCATTAGGAATAAAGCAAACCCTAACCTTGAACTCTAGAATAGATTCAAGTGCATTACCAGTCAATTTATGTGCTGTGTAACAGAATACCACAGATGGATACGTACTTTCCTACAACATGAGTCAGAGTGGAAAATCAGGGGAACTTTGACTTGAAAACATTAGTTGTGGGTTAGGAGCGGTGGTGGCACATTCCTTCAGTGGGGGAGGCAGAGGCAGGTGGATCTTAATGAGTTTGAGGCCAGCCTGGTCTACAGAGTGCATTTCAGGACAGCCAAGGCTATGCCGTGAAACTCTGTCTCAAAAAAAACAAATCAAAAAAATTGTGGGATGTTTCTAAGGTGACACTTGCCTTGTAGGAAGCTGGGGGTTGGGGTTAAATGTTAAATCATTGCACAAAACAGAAAATAGGGATACAATCAGAGCTGCCAGTACTGCAACCCACGATACATTTTCAACACAAGTAGTGACCAAGATTCTTAGTGGATACGGAGCATCCATCACTTCTCACTGGGACAAGTAGAAGTTGAACTATAACCTCACATAAGCACAGTGAAGTTGAAAATATAAGGATCTGAAAATTGCATTCTATTTGTATGATGCCCTACATGTATCACTGTCATGTAAATTATATCATAAAATTTAAGGAAACAACAAAATATTTTTTCAGACATGTTAATTCAATACATAACCAAGCTCCTTGTGCCTAAGACTTTAGTAAGTGTCTGTATTGAACAACATAATCAAAGCCAGTATGATTTTGTATTGTTTTTAGGAAAATCTCATAGAATGGGCTTTCTGTCAACATGCTTGTAAACAAACGAACGAAGAAAAAAAACATCAAAAGATCAAGAGTTTTTATTGCCACTTACACATGGAAAATGAGAGCATGCTAAGTTTAGAATTAATGAGATACCAGGATTTCTCAGAACTCAAACAAGTGGGCATTAAGAATTTGATTTCTTAGAATCAATGCTAATTATCTTTTATTTATAAAAATTGGAGAGGAAATTTGATAGCATATTTAGAATCTATTTCAAAAATCACACCCAAATGTTTCAGTCTTAGGATACCAGGAAATAATTCTCTAAGCTTATGAGAAGAAAAGAAAATGGACCCTGAATTCATTCATCCATTTGTCTCAATATTTCATCATTCAGTTTTTGTGTCTTTTAGGCTAGTGGCTTTGAGTTTGACAGAGTTCTAAAGACAGTCTGGAATGTGCTCTCTTTGTAAAATTTAAATCTTTTTTTCCAAATAGTGAAAATGGACAGAAAGGATCATAATATACATGATTCTGTTTCTAGCAATATATAATTGTGAGCAGTATGTTTTTCTTGAGGACAGAGTCCAGGGCCTCATGACTGCTAACCAAATACTGGACCCTTTAAACCTGCCAATGGGTGTTTAAAATTCAATAAACATGTCAATCTGGGAAGCAAAATTTCATTCTATGAAATGAGCAATAATGTTAGCTGTGTCTGTGTCTTGTTTCTTAACCATCTGTTTAAATTTCAGCATCGACTCTGATGGGACATTGACAGTGGATTGGAATGAATGGCGGGATTACTTTCTGTTTAACCCTGTTACAGACCTTGAAGAAATTGTCCGTTTCTGGAAACACTCTACTGTGAGTTTGCTTTCTGTATCTGTAGCTCTAAGCCACAGGTATAGTGTTGATGCAGGAAACACCGATCTCACCTCAAAGGAGACAAAGAGATCCTTTGTTTTGTATGTAAATGAGGGACCCTGGCCTGAGAACATAGACTCAGTTTGCCCTAAATTCAGTGTTCTAATATGGAAATAGTTTGATGATGTTTTTTAGTAAAACAACAAAAGAAATCATAAATCAGGATACTTTTCAAATACATTGGTGGAAATATCAGATAGATAGCTTATAGCAAAGTAGAAAAATTTCTGTTATGGACCTCAGATGGTGTGTGATCTTAACCCTTGGGTTGGTAGAATCTGTTCATACCTTCTAAAGGGTTTACTTAATAGTCACAAGGGTGTTAGGTCACACACAGTGGTGGGCAAAAAATACATATAAAGGGGGATAAAAGTAGTTAATTTAGGTTGGCTCTAATCATGGAAGTTCTAATTATGCTGTCAGCTTTTGCAGTCACTTATTCTTAATTGAGCTCTGGTTCACAATACTTACCACCCAGGAACACCATAATACCCTTGGAAGAGTGGCAAAGTTCCAAGAAAATCTCAGTAGACATTTAACTTTTAGATCTGTTTATTTTATTAGTCACAGATTTATAGAGCATCTTTCAAGCCCCCAAGGTGGCATAAATACAGCTTTTCTCAAAACTTGGAAGGAATCCCATCTTGATGAACTAGCTGCCCAGGTTTTATTGACATTCAATGCTTCTGCCATAGGGAAGTCACAAAGTCAGAAGACATATATTACCACATCATCTCTGTACTTCCAGATTGCTAAAGGTGCCATGGCCTCAGGTTCCTCCCCAAACTGCTTAGTCAGGCTGCCTAGATTTATCACTGTCATAGGCATTGAATCACTCATTTAATGCTAGAGAATATTTTTTTGACTCACAAGCTTGGCATTTCATGCCAGTGTATGCTTCACAGAATTTCAC
The DNA here is from genome assembly GCA_004025045.1 of Sigmodon hispidus. Classification (NCBI taxonomy): domain Eukaryota; kingdom Metazoa; phylum Chordata; class Mammalia; order Rodentia; family Cricetidae; genus Sigmodon; species Sigmodon hispidus. The sequence continues at coordinate 136,984 of PVIH01003644.1, forward strand.
TGCGATTGTTTCATTATCATTCTGCTAAAATATATTGGTGGAAATTAGGTTCTGCTGTACAGTTTCTTCCTTGAAGCCCTGGGGATCATCTGCAGGGTCTCCCAGCCCTCCACCTGTGCACTTGTCTTCTGTACTTGGAAAGAAGTATCTTTGACTCCCACTTAATACACCTAGGTTCACATTGTCACTAATAACTATGCCTAAGCTTCATAGAACATTATAAAATCAATAATGAGTATAAATTTTATATTGTGCAAACTTCAGATTATATCTTTGGGGATAGTTGATAACATTTGATGCAGTATTTGTAAATCAACTTTATTGGTAATAAAGGAGAGAGCCTTACTACCAAAGTGTGACTCATTACTTTTCATTCTTGCCCATAAAGTTTTATGTCAAGGTCATTTTTTCTGTGTGGTTCTGGGACCTGGAGCATGCTAAGAAAGTGCTCCATGACCTAGTTATACCCACCACAGCATTTAGATAATTAAGTTACAAAAGTATCATAGTGATAAAACTGTTCTCAAGCTTTATAGAAGATGAGGAAATGAGCTATTTATGTGCATGATTTAATTTCTAAATTTACACATTTAAATGTATATATACTTCATGGTACAGAGTGTAGTGGGGCTTAAGACAAATAGAGTGCCTAAGTATTGGCTAAGCAGTTTTCCAAAGCTGTCACCAACTGTGTGGCTTTTTAGTGCTGTGAAAAGTGACTGACAAGGATTAACTAAGTGTTGTAAGATAATACCCCTTCACCGCAATTCAGTCTAGTAAAAGTCACCTGATCTAAAAAAAGAGAAAGTTGTGACTTTGTAACCGACAGTTTCCAGTTTTTTTGCATCGATTCTGCGTTATGTTCAGTGTGGCTTGATGCTCACTCGTGTGTGCTCAGATTGGTTCTTGGCATTGCCAACGAAGAGCCTTGATCGTGATAGTAACAGCTCCCACACAAGGAGAAACTTCTAGGCTTCTCTGTTTGCCACTAAAGAACCGTGGGATCTTTTTCTATTTTCCCAGGGAATTGACATAGGGGATAGCTTAGCTATTCCAGACGAATTCACAGAAGATGAGAAAAAATCCGGACAGTGGTGGAGGCAGCTTCTAGCAGGGGGCGTGGCTGGCGCGGTCTCTCGAACAAGCACTGCGCCTTTGGATCGCCTCAAGGTCATGATGCAGGTGAGTAAGCCTTGTGCCAGCCTGTATGGAAAGCGTGCTGTGTCTGATCACAGTCCTTCATACCTTAGAAAATTATATTCTGCTACCATTAACTCTTGGATTAGGCACATGTCTAAGTACTTGGTACTGCTCCTTTAAACTGTAAATCGTTAGTACTTGTGTGTAATGAAATCTTAGTCTTTGGTATTCTGTGACTTTAAATGTTTAATGAAAGCAAAAACAAAAACTTTGTCGCTGTTATAGGGTCTTCATTAAATTACTTATATTTTCTTTGATTTGTTTCCTCCATTCCATACCGGGGCTCGGGATCTAACAAGGACGCCTCTAAAGTTTAGCCTATGTGAGCACCGGTGAACTGGAAAAATCTAGAAGAACATTGGCAGTTGCTTAAAAACATTATTTTATTTTATGTGTGTGGGTGTTTTGCCAGGATGTATGCATGTACACCACATGCATGCAGTGCCCACAGATCCCAGAAGAAGGTGCTGGAGTAACTCCTAGAACTGGAGTTACAATGCCTGGTTGTAAGGTGCTATGTAGGTACTGGGCATCAAACCTGAGTCCTCTGCAACAGTAGCTTGTGCTTTAGGATCCATTTCTATGATTTCCTAAAAATGTTTTTAAAGTTATGTTTGTTATTGTTGGCCATATAACAAAAGGTAGATGCTTTTTCTTTTTTTGTTTGTTTTACCTTTTAAAAAAGATTTATTATTTATTATGTATACAGTACGCCTACAGGCCAGAAGAGGGCACTAGAGCTTATCACAGATAGTTGTGAGCCACCATGTGGTTGCTAGGAATTGAACTCAGGTCCTCTGGAAGAGTAGCCAGTGCTCTTAACCACTGAGCCATCTCTCCAGCTCTTCTCCTCCCTTTTTTATAGACATGCAGACAGAACACTGTATATGCTTTTTCTTTAGTATAGTAGCAAACTGACTTTGAGAAAGCATCTTTTCTGTTGTCATATGTTATAAAGTTTATTATTTAAAGTAAAGTGAATTTGTAAAGAGTGTGGTTTCCACACATTTGAAGGGCTTTCCAATGTCTCTTTTGGGTTTGATACTTCATTAGATGGCCTCATAAAAATGTGGACTCACAGTAGTGGTTTATTACAGGAAAGACAGAAGGATTCAGATTAAGGAAGGAAAGGCCGAGTTCAGGAAAGTTCCAAATGTAGATCTGCTTCTGTCTGTGCCCTGGGCAGCCTCGATGCCTTTCTTTCCTGGTGTTGATGTGTGACAAGGATGAGCAGAACATTGCAGCCCATCAGAAACTCTCTCTGGAGGCTTTGGCATCCAGTATCCAGCTCAGACTGACTTTAGAAATAGTTTCAACAATATGTAGAAGTATCCCATGACACTTTGCTTCTATTTTTAGGTTCATGGTTCCAAATCAATGAATATATTTGGAGGCTTTCAGCAGATGGTAAAGGAAGGAGGAATCCGTTCCCTTTGGAGAGGAAATGGGACAAATGTCATTAAGATTGCTCCCGAGACAGCTGTTAAGTTCTGGGCTTATGAACAGGTAATTGCTACAACCTGTGGAAATGATTAAGAAAAGATGCTAGCTAGCTCCCGAGACAGCTGTTAAGTTCTGGGCTTATGAACAGGTAATTGCTACAACCTGTGGAAATGATTAAGAAAAGATGCTAGCTAACTCATTGAGTAAAGACCAGCATGCAATGCTTTGGGCATTGGTTCCCAATATTTCATGAGGAAATTCCTTATGGGAGACTAGCACTCAATACACTCAGCTGAATTCTGGGATTTTTAGATTCCATGATACCATTTATAGAGGGAGGCTTTCCCCACCCACCTCTTTTCTAAGTTAATTCCTCAAAGCATGGCCTTAGGGACACAGCACACTTAATCTAA
>PVIH01003644.1:140139-156426 GCA_004025045.1 Sigmodon hispidus
CCCCCCGCTGACTAGATTAAAACACAGTAGTGGCTTTAGAGGCTGGCTTCCACAGTTATTAGCAGAAACATTGGAGCGGCTATACAATTATTTTTCTTCTCTCATCTGTTTCATTATTGTTCATCATGGCCTAGTGAGCCCTAAAGTTTAACACCACACTGTCCCCGAAGAAGTACCACTCACTCTCTTGAAATGACCTTGACTTGAAAAATAGAGAAGCAAAGAGCAGCTGACCTTGGGTTTATACGTAGAGCCCATTCTGGGGAAAAAGATTTCCCTGATTCAAATGCCTGAACATTCAAATTATGACTAATTTTATAATAGGAAAGCCAGAGCCTAAGATACATATTCAAAAATAATGCTGTTATTTCAATATGAGGAAGTTCCATATGTCTGAAAGCCCACACAGCACACTTGATACTGTCTGTCAGACTTAACCTGGCTCGTCCAACAGGACCACTCACTTCCATCCACGTCCTTCCTTCTTTATGATGATACTGGAATTTGAACCTATGGTTGTCCCATGTTCCAGGCAAGAGCCCAACCATTGAGCTATATTGTCAGCTGTGTGGTGACCTAATTTGAAAACCTACTTCCCAGGAAACAGTATCAGCATGTAAACCCAACCCCTCTGCTAGGATTGTTAATGTAGGGGATGCATCTTGAGGCATCTCATCACACCTGTGGGTGAATTGATTTCTAGGATCTGATTTGTGTTTTGTTGCCATGGAATGCCATCAAAGCTGTGGTCTAACCATAAAACTTATTTCCCACAGTTCTCAAGCTTAAGCAGTAGCAGACCGAGGGGCCAGGCGATGGAGACTCCCTTCCTGGCCTCTTGCTCTGTAGTCATATGGCCTTGGTGCATGGTTTGGCGGAGTCTGAGATGTCAGATATCCTTTCTGAGAAGGATGCTAGTTCTATCCTGAGGCCTTAGAACCTTTTCTAAACACAGTTGTTCCCAAAGGCCCTATCTCTCACACAGTGGACATTAGGGTTTAGTATAAGAATTTGGGAGGGGCACAGTCACCTTAAAGCCTTCATTAATGGGTATCATTTTATTAATTTTTTAAAATTTTATTTTACATACCAACCAGTTTTCCCTCCCTCTTCTCCTGTCCCTTCCCCCCACCTCCCTGCAACTCACCCCATCCACTCCTCCTCTGTCTGTAGTCCAAAAAGTCAAGGCCTCTTATGGGGTAAACAAGTATGGCATATTGAGTTGAGGAAGGACCACCCCCACCCCCAAAATCAAAGCTGAGCAAGATATCCACCATAGGAAATACATTTCAAAAAACCAGTTCATGCGTGAGGGACAGGTCCTGGTCCCATTGCTAGGGGTCCCGCAAACAGACCAAGCTACACAGCTGTAGCTCACATGCAGAGATCCTAGGTGGGTCCCATGCAGGCTCCCTAGCTGTCGGTCTATAGCTCCCACAAGTTTGGGTCAGCTGAGTGTGTTTCCCCATCATAATCTTGACCCTCATTGCTCATATAATCCCCCCTCCCTCTCTTCAACTGGACTCCTGGAGCTCTACCCAGCTCTTGGCTGTGGATCTCTCTATGTGCTTTCACCAGTTACTGGATGAAGGTTCCCTGATGACAATTAGGGTGTCTCCAATCTGATTACAGTAGATAGTCAGTTCAGGCACCCTCTTCACTATTGCTGGAGTCTTAGCTGGGGTCATCTTTGTGGATTCCCGGGGGTTTCCCTGACATCAGGTTTCTCCCTAACCCCATAATGTCTCCCTCTATCAAAATATCTCTTGCATTGCTCTCCCTGTTTATCCTTCCCCCAACTCAGCCATCTCTATCCTTTGTGTTCCCAGCCATTGTGTAAATGTACCATGTTTTCTTTATTCATTCTTTAGTTGAGGGGCATCTAGGTTGTTTCCAGATCTTGGCTATCATGAATAATGCTGCTGTGAACGTATTTGAGCAAAGGTCCTTATGGTATGACTGAGCATCTTTTGGATATATACCCAAGAGTAGTATTGCTGGGTCCTGAGGTAGACTAAATCCCAATTTTCTAAGAAACCACCATACTGATTTCCAAATGTGTGGCTGTATACATTTACACTCCCACCAACAGTGGCGGAGTGGTCCCAACATAAGCTGTCATCAGTGTTTTTTGATCTTCGCCATTCTGACAGGTGTAAGATAGTATCTCTGAGTTGTTTTGATTTGCATTTCCCTGATAGCTAAGGATGTTGAGCAACTCTTTAAAAATTAGTTTTAAAGTATTAATATAATTCCTTCTACATACCCTCCACCATTCCCCTCCCCTCCTCTTCTCTTGCTCTGCTCACATGGTCCACCTCCTTCTCTTTATCCATTCCTCAAAGAGGGTAAGGTCTCCTTTGAGTAGTCCACACAGGCTAACATAATAAGTTGAGGTAGGACCCATTCCTTTCTTCTTGTATCAAGGTTGAGCAAGGCATCCCATCACAGGGAGTGGACGCTAAAATGCCAGTTCATGTAACCAGGATATTTTCTGGTCCCATAACCAGGGGACCCACTGACAGGTTGATTAGACCAACTGTCACCCAAATTCACAGGGCCTAGTTGAACAACTCTTTAAGTGTATCTCAGTCATTTGAAATTCTTCTGTTCAGAAGTCTCTTTTTAAATCTGTACCTCATTTTTTAATTGGATAATTTGGGGTTTTTTATGTCTAGCCTCTTAAGTTCTTTATATATTTTGAAGATCAGCCCTCTCTTAGACATGGGGTTGGTGAAGATCATTTTCCATCCTGTGGGCTGCTATTTTGTTTTATTGATAGAAACTTCTCAGTTTCAGGAGGTCCCATTTATTAATTGTTGATCTCAGTGTCTGTGGTACTGGTGTTATATTCAGGAGGCTGTCTCCTGTGCCAATGAGTTCAAGGGTATTCCTTACTTTTTCTTCTATCAGGTTCAGTATAACTGGGTTTATGTTTAGCTCTTTGATCCACTTGGATTTGAGTTTTGTGCATGGTGATAGATATAGATCGATTTTCATTCTTCTACATGTTGACATCTGGTTATGCCAGCACTATCTGTTGAAGATGACTTTTTCTTCTTTTGTATATTTTTGGGCCTTTGATTCAATTCTATTGATCCATGTATCTTTTTTTTATGCCAATACAAGACAGTTTTTATTACTGTAGCTCTATAGTAGAGCTTGTTGAAGTCAGGGATGGTGATAGCTCCAGAAGTTTCTTTATTGTACAGAATTGTTTTAGCGATCCTAGTTTTACTGTTTTTCCATATGAAGCTGACTATTGTTCTTTCAAAGACAGTGAATAATTGTGTTGGGATTTTTGATGGGAATTGCATTGAATCTGTAGCTTGCTTTTTGGTAAGGTTGCTATTTTTATTATGTTAATCCTACCTATCCACAATCACGAATCTTTCCATTTTCTGATATCTTCTTCAAAGATTTAAAGTTCTTGTCATACATGTCTTTTACTTGTTTGGTTAGTGCTAACCCAAGATATATTATTTATAGCTATTGTAAGGGGTGTTGTTTCTCTGATTTTTTTTCTCAGCTTCTTTATCATTTGTGTATTGAAAAGTTATTGATTTTTCTTAAAGTTAATCTTGTGTCCTGCCACATTGCTGAAGGTGTTTATCAGCTGGGGGAATTCCTGGTAGAATTTTTTGGGGTCACATATGTATACTATCATATCATCTGCCAATAGGGAAAGTTTGACTTCTTCCTTTCCAGTTTGTGTCCCCTTGATTTCCTTTTGTTGTCTTATTCCTCTTACTGAATCTGTATTGAATAGATATGGAGAGAGTGGACAGCTTTTGACTTGTTCCGGATTTTACTGAAATCACTTTGAGTTTCTCTCCATTTAATTTGATGCTGGCTGTCAGCTTGATTTTTATTTTATTTTATTATGTTTAGGCATGTTCTTTATATCCCCTCATCTCTCTAAGACCTTATCATAAAGGGGTGTTGGGTTTTATCAAAGACTTTTTCAACATCTAATGAGATGATCATGTGGTTCTTTTCTTTCAGTTTGTTTATATGGTGAATTACACTGATGTACTTTTGTACTGTTTAACAATCCCTGCAACCCTGAGATAAAGCCTACTTGATCCTGGTGGATGATTTCTTTCTTTTTTTTTTTTTTTTTATGTATTCTTGGATTTGGTTTGCCAGTATTTCATTGAGTGTTGTTGCATCTTTGTGTGGTATGGATATTACGGTAACTGTAGCCTCATAAAAAGAGTTTGTCAATGTTTCTTTTGTTTCTATTTTGTAGGAAATTTGAGGATTATTGGTATAAGGTCTTTGAAATTCTGGTAGAATTCTAGGCTGAAACCATCTGGCCCTGGGCTCTTTTTGGTTGGGAGACTTTTAATGACTGCTTCTATTTCCTTAGGGGCTACAGGTCTATTTAAATAGTTTATCTGATCTTGATTTAGTTTTGGTATGTGGTACCTGTCCAGAAGATTGTTCATTTCTTTTAGATTTTTCGTTTGTGTGGAGTACAGGTTTTTGACATACAGATTATGACCTAATGTTCCTTGGATTTCCTTGGTGTCTGTTGTTATATCTGCAATTTCATTTCTCCCTACCTTTCTGTTAGTTTGGATAAGGATTTGTCTATCTTACTGGTTTTCTCAAAGAATGAACTCTTTGTTTCATTGATTCTTTGTATTGCTGTCTTTGTTTATATCTTATTGATTTCAGTCCTCAATTGATTATTTCCTGTCATCTATTCATCCTGGGTGAGTTTTTACTTTTTTGTTGTAGAGCTTTCGGGTATGCTGTAAGTCACTAGTGTGAGATTTCTTCAAATGTTTTATGTAGGCACTTAGTGCTATGAACTTTTCTCTTAGCACTGCTTTTTTAATGTCCCATAAGTTTGGGTATGTTGTGAATTCATTTTCATCTTTATTTCTTCTTTGATCCAGTGGTGATTCAGTTGGGCACTGTTCAGTTTCCATAAGTTTGTAGGCTTTCTGTAATTTATGTTATGGTTGAATTCTAACTTTAAACCATGGTGATCCGATAAGATACAGAGGATTATCTCAAATTTTATCGTATATGTTAAGATATGCTTTGCGACTGAGTAAGTGGTCAGTTTTAGAGAAGGCTCCGTGAAGTACTGAGAAGGTTTGCATTTGGGTGAAATGTTCTATAGATATCTGTTAAATCCATTTGAGTCATAATATCTGTTAGTTTCATTATTTCTCTGTTAGGTTCTGAATGGTAGACCTTGGTGAGAGCAAGGCGCTGAAGTCTCCCACTATTAGTGGGTGATGTTTGAAGTGTGATTTAAACTTTAATATTTTTTCTTTTACAAATGTGGATGCTCTTGTATTTGGGGCATAAATGTTCATAATTGACACTTCATCTTCATGGATTTAACCTGTGACGAATATAAAATATTCTTCCTCATCTCTTTTGATTAATTTTAGTTTGAAGTCCATTTAGTTAGATATTAGGATAGCAACACCAGCTTGCTTCTTAGGTCCATTTGATTGGAAAACCTTTTCCCAACCCTTTATTCTGAGGTAATATCTATCTGAAGTTGAGGTAAGTTTTCTGCATGCAACAGAATGGTGGATCCTGTTTTTTCTTTTTTTCATTCTGTTAGCCTGTGTCTTTTTATAGGTGAATTGAATCCATTGATATTAAGAGATATTAATAACCAGTGATTGTTAATTACTATTTTTTTTTGTTGCTGCTGTTGGCAGTAGTGTATATGTGTGTGTTTTTGTTCTTTGGGATTTGCAGGTGTGAGATTATCTATTGCCTGTGATTTTGTGGGTGCAGCTAACTTCCTTGGATTGGAATTTTCCTTTTAGTATTTTCTTTAGGGCTGAGTTTGTGGATAGGTATTGTTTAGATCTGGTTTTGCCATGGAATATCTTGTCTTCTCTGTCTATGGTGATTGAAAGTTTTGCTGGGTATAGTACTTTAGGCCGGCATCTGTGGTCTCTTAGTGTCTGAAAAACATTTATCCTAGGCCTTCTGCCTTTCAGAATCTCCATTGAGAAGTCAGATGTAATTCTGATAGGTCTGCCTTTATATGTTACTTGGTATTTTTCCTTTGCAGCTCTTAATTTATTAAAATTCTGTATGTTTAGTGTTTTGATTATTATGTGGTAGAGGACTTTTTTATTGTTGTTATTATGTGGTGAAAGGACTTTTTTGTTTTTTTTGTTTTTTGGTCCAATCTATTTGGTGTTCTATAAGCCACTTGTACCTTCATAGGCATTTTCTTCTTTAGGTTGGGAAAATTTTCTTCTATGATTTTGTAGAGTATATTTTCTGTGTCTTTGACCTAGAATTCTTCTTCCATCCCTATTATTCTTATATTTGGTCTTTCCATGGTTTACCAGATTTGCTGGATGTTTTGTGTTAAGGATTTGTTGGATTCAATTTTTTATTTGATAGATGAAGCTATTCCTTCTGTCATATCTTCAATGCCCACGATCCTCTCTTCTATCTCTTGTACTCTGTTGGTTATGCTTGCATCTGTAGTTTGTTTGTTCACCCAGATTTCCCATTTCCAAAGTTTCCTCAGTTTATGTTTTCTTTATTGCCTCTCTTTTAATTTTCAAGTCTTGAACTGTTTTCTTCACCTGTTTGTTTTTTCTTGGCTTTCTTTAAGTGATTTATTGATTTCTTCTATTTTTTTTTTGTTTGTCTTTTCCTTAATTTCTTTAAGGGATTTTTAAAATTTCCTCTTTAAGGACCTCTGTCATCTTTATGAAGTTATTTTAAAGGTCATTTTCTTCTGCTTCATCTGCATTGAGATGTTCAGGTCTTGCAGTTGTAAACTACTGGGTTCTGATGGCGCCATATTGCTCTTTATATTGTTTGCTTGTACTACCGTTTACCCATCTGGGTTTGGAATAATTATAGGTACAGGTACTGATTCTTGTGATGTCTTTGTTAGATGGGCCTTTTGTTCCTTTATTTCCTATTTCCTTTATTGTCTTTTGGCTTGAATGGCCAAGGGTTCTGGTGATTGGCTTGTTGTCATGTCTGATAGGGTGATCTCAACTGAGGTTTGTGGGGGGTTTGAGTGCCTAGATCCAGCACATCATCCAGTTCTTTTGACTGATGTGGGGGCTTTATTTGTGCCTATGAGGTCTATTCTTCTAACTGGTATGGGTTGTATTTTTGCCTCTGAAGTCTGTTCTTCTAGCTGGTGTGGTTTTGCCTATGCCTGATATGGGTGGCACTTGTGTTTATAGAGTTTGATGATGGTGCTAGAGAGGGTTGTTCACAGGGTAGGTGGGATTGGGCAGCAGAGTGGGTCTGTTCTTCCAACTGATGTAGGTGGAGCTTGAGCCTCTAGAGGCTGCTGATGTTGGGAAGAATGGTTGGCCTGGGGAGGATGATGGGTAGTGGGGTTTGGGTGGTGGAGGGGGTCTTGTAGTCCAGTGACTAGTGGCTGTTTAATGTACATCTTGAAACTTCTTTTTTACAGTACAAGAAGTTGCTTACCGTGGAAGGACAAAACATAGGAACCTTTGAGAGGTTTGTTTCTGGTTCCATGGCTGGAGCAACTGCACAGACTTTTATTTATCCCATGGAGGCAAGTACCATTGAGGGCTGACTGCTTGGTGGCATTTGAACTGGCTAGCTGTAGTTGTGTACTAAGTTAACCCAAATTATAGTTTAAAACAAACCTTTAGTGTCTCACAGTTCTGGCAATTAGGAGTAGGAAAGCAGCAGGGCTGGGTTTTCTTGGCTCTAGGTATCTTATTGCCTTTTTTCAAGGTGTCAGCCATCTAGAGGCTACCTGGGGTAGATCTCCTTTTAGGCTTACTCAGGTGGCTGCTGCCAGGCCTCACTGGCTATTGTCTCATAGGCAAGCCTTTCTAGGTGGTGCGTATATCTTCACAGCATGGTAACCTCACTTTCTTTACAGTGATGTTATTGAGAAAAGAGAAAGGGATTGTGTGGTGATAAACTGCTGTCTGTTGTCACTTGCACAGTGCTCTGTTGGCTATACAGATTGACACTGATGCTGTGTGTGAGACATGGGAAGCAGAGCATCCCTGGAGACAGAACCCTTAGGGGCCATCTCAGTGGCTGGCTGCCACAGTGCTAATAAGGGCTATACTTTTCATTTCTCTCCAGTGACTTTTTGTACCCAGTAGTGAAAGCTGAGCCTTTGGCTGTAAGATGGTAATAACAAGTAGATAACCTCCCAGAAGAGAATAGGCTAGCAAACCATAGACCACCTGTGGACGGTGTATACAGCCTCAGCTAAGAATTGGAAAAGGCAGGAAGAGAGCAAAGAATGCATAACAGGGACCTCACATTTGAGGCTAGCAAAGACTGAAATATTTACTGTTTGCCCTTTGCAAAAAGTGTTTGCCAACTCCTGCTTTGTAGCAAAACCAGTATATTAGGTATGGATAATTTTATGGATACAACTAGGGTTTTTCTCTTCTTTCTTTTTTTCTTCCTTCCTTCTTTCCTTTTTTTGAGACAGAGTTTTTTCTGTGTAACAGTCCTGGCTGTCCTGAAACTTGCTTTGTAGACCAGGCTGGCCTCAAACTCATTGCGATCCACCTGCCTCCACCTCCCAAGTGCCGAGATTAAAGGCCTGTGTGTCACCAATGACTGGCACCACTAGGGGTTTTCAAAAGTTTATAAGACCCAAAGAAAAGGTATCTTTAGCTTGAACCTTTTTGTTATATGCATGCCAATAGATTTGTGTGTGCATGCACGCGTGATGTGTGTGTGTGTGTGCCTGTAGAAGCCAGAGGTTAACCTCAGGTATTATTCATCAGGAGGAACTTTGTTCTTTGAGGCTGGGTCTCTCACTGGCCAGAGAGCTATCTATCTGTCTCCCCTCCCCAGGGGTCACAGACATCTGCTCCCATGCCTGGCTTCCTATGTGGGTTTTGCAGGTGTCAAACACAAGTCTACACGTTAGTGCCTTAAGTGCTTTGTACACTGAGCTCCCTTGAGCCCCTAGAGATCTTTTGTATTACACACACACACTCCTCATTTCAATCAATAAGGTCACCTTCCCACCCCTCCACCTCCCTAGCCTGTGCTCCAAGCTGAAGACATGGAATTGTCCTCTATGACACAAAGATTATGTTTCACTATTTTGTTATTTTTTGCAAATTCTTTCTTCAGACTGTCTTTGAAAATAACTGGCTGGGGGCTGGAGAGATGGCTCAGCGGTTAAGAGCACCGTCTGCTCTTCCAGAGGACCCGGGTTCTATTCCCAACACCCACATGGCAGCTCACAACTGTCTGTAGTTCCAGTTCCAGGCAAACACCAAGACAAATAAATAAATAAATAAATAAATAAATAAATAAATAAATAAATAAAATAAACTTTTTTTTTAAAAAAAAGAAAATAACTGGCCTTTCCTGGCTCTGATTTTAGCTTCTCAATGGAAGTAACACATGCAAGAGATGATCAATGAACTGGACATTGTCTTGAGAGATAAAATTTTCTAGTGCTTCATGAATACTTTTGAATTGTTCAGTGTTAAATGTGAATAATATTGTGTTCCATTCTCTGATACCTAGGTTCTGAAAACCCGTCTAGCTGTAGCCAAAACTGGACAATACTCTGGAATATATGGTTGTGCCAAGAAGATTTTGAAACAGGAAGGCTTTGGGGCTTTTTACAAAGGTTATGTTCCCAACTTACTAGGCATCATTCCTTATGCGGGCATCGATCTCGCTGTGTATGAGGTGAGTGAGGGTACAGCATGCTTCAGTCTTCAGTATAGGTAGTCTGCAAGGTGGACAGATAGCTGGTTGGCAGTGGAAGAGAATCATTTGTGACTGGACTGCCCGTATGTGTGTTCTTTGATCTTTCCAGATCACAAATAGTGCCTCTCCCTATGGGCCAAACATTCCAGTGCATGATTGGCAGGGGGCATATCTATCAAACTACCACAGGGGCATTCTAATTCAACCCAGCACAAGTATATAGGTTTTTTTTTAAGTATTCGCATATATATTTTATGCTTAGAATATTTCACTTTTAAAGAGTTGACCAATGAAATAGTCCTGAAGATGTTTATGTTGAATGAATGATGGCTGAATATCTTCTTTATGGATGTTTTCTTTGTTTCTGGGGCAGCTTTTGAAGTCTTATTGGCTGGATAACTTTGCAAAAGACTCTGTCAACCCTGGTGTGGTAGTGCTGTTGGGCTGTGGGGCCCTATCCAGCACCTGTGGGCAGCTGGCGAGTTACCCCTTGGCTTTGGTGAGGACTCGCATGCAGGCACAAGGTGAGTCTGTGGTGATATTTCAGGCCACTCACACGCCTGGATCTCTCTCTCTCTCTCTCTCTCTCTCTCTCTCTCTCTCTCTCTCTCTCTCTCTTTCTTTCTGTGTGTGTATGTTATTTCTTCTCCTTTACAGAAATAATTCATGTTTTAAGAGCATAAGATTTGACATCTGGCAGATTTGGGCTCAGGTCTTTGCCACAAATTTCCTTTTTTTTTCATTTTGTCTTCTATGAATGGGGACAAAATGAATTAGCAGGAGTGTGTGTGTAAGGAATTTTGCATTTGCTAAACTTTCAATTTAAGTGGTGGCTGGACCGTTTGTCAGTTCTGTTCAGACCCTACGCCTGTCACTGGGTTCTTCTCTCTGTGGCAGTTTTTGCTAGCTCCTGGGTTGGGCAATTCTGGCTCTCCTACCTTACTGATACTGTCTTCTTGGTGTTTACTTGGCATTTATTGCTGCCTATTCTTTGAAATCATGAAACACTCTTTGTCTTTTTTTTTTTTTTTTTTCTGGCCACTTCATCTACTGTACTTTCTCTTATTAGTGAGTACTGGACATCTGTGTCTGTGGTTCCACCCCCAGCCCCTCTTCCAACCAAACCATCAGTCACTCATCAACCTATTTTTGAGTCATCATTGGGAGCAGACACACTATCAGATGGATGCTAACGTTAGAGAATGCAACAGGTCTGTTCTGTTGAATCTGGTCACTGTAGAGTGGAAAAGACACAGATCCAACCAGAAGATGGCCCCTTAAAACACCTCAAGACCTGAGTTCTAATCTAACTCCAGATGAAGCCTCAGAATGCTGCTGGAGCTAAGCGGGAAGCAGGCCGTCAGAGTGGTGTATTTGAGGAGCCCTAGGCAACCATGGAATGAAAAATAGCAAAATAAATGTGTACAGTGTCTCATTTAGCCATTGTGACCATCTGGGAGCTTGATACTAATATCATCCACATTTGATAAATGACTAATAGGCAAAAACAGTTAAGGAGTGCCCGGGAGGTTATGCATTTGATGGAGAATGTTCAGGCCCACTCAGGGATTTAGACTGCTCCACAGTGGGATTCCTCTTCTTGTTAGTCCTGACGTAGCACAACTGCCAAGATCTGTCATTTTCATCAAGGCCCCTTCATTTCTTATCTCTTCAGACATTTTTGTAACTTTTCAGAATCTCAGTTCCTAGCAGGAATTCTGAAGTCTTTAGCAGTGCTATCCGGCCTCAGAGTTAGCTCACTTCTGTTCCTGCACCCCCACTATGCTGCTATGTGACTTGTCCTGTGGAGGCTGGAGTGAGCTGACATCTGTCTGTTCACCCAGATAGGGCAAGGACAGACCAAAGAAACAGGTCCACCCATGGCTAGCATAGGGCATTGGTAAGTTTGCTGGGGTTATGACTGGAGTGTGGGAGATGGCTACTTATGGGGGCCGGAGTGACTCAAAGGCAGCTGCATCACCGACACCCCACTCCACCTTGCAATCAGTGCAGGTGACCACCCACAGAATCTGAATCCCTGGAGCTCCCACGTAACCTGCAAGAAACTTGTGCTGGAATCTCCTGCCTACAGAAGTTATAACTGCTCATGGGACCTTGGGGAATGGAGAGAGGGGGTGTTAATCTTCCAGTTTCAGAAGCTGACCAAGCTTCTTAGGTTTTATTTACTTCCCAAGTCTTAGGAGTCTCCTCGATCTTGTGGGAATGCTTCAGTTTGGAGGAACTAGCTACTCAACATGTGGGCATATCCAGCCCCTTAGAACCCTATGGGTAATAGTCACATCCGAATCACCTTGGTCCCCTCTCCTGCTTTTTTTTTTTTTTCCTGCCTTCGTCCTTTATAGTACCAGCAATACAGGGTTGCCTCCTCCTCTTCTTCTTCTTCTTCCTCCTCCACTCCCTCTCTTTTCTCTTCCTCTTTCATCTCTCTCTCTATTGAGATAATTAGAGGCCCGGGTCTCCTGCACTCTTTCTAAATGTCTCCAAATCTCCCCTTACCCTATTCATCAAAAATCTGAGCATTCTAGTCAGCTCTTGGGGAGGATGCTGTGACAGGGATGTGGTTAAAAGTGCTGGGCTTGAGCATCAATCTCAGCTTCTTGGTTTTGCTATTAGAGTTTCTAATTCCTCAATTGTAGGATGTGCATATCTATCCTGAAGGGCTAGAATGGAAAGCAATTCAGCTAGTATCTAGACGAGCAATTCGTAAGGATCTGCTGTCATTGTAATTCACTAGTGGGCGCTGCACAAAGAGGGTCGCTTTTGTGATTGATTTTTATTGGTCCATTGCACTCTAGACAGCGTTCTGACCCTAACCCCCAGTTACCTGCTGTACTAGTAACAGGGAATGCCTGAATATTGAATTAGCCTGGTTCCTACACTATTAATTATCTTTTTTTGTTTGTTTGTTTGTTTATCTGTTCGCTAGCCATGGTGGAAGGGGCCCCTCAGCTGAGCATGGTTGGCCTTTTTCAGAGAATAGTCTCTAAAGAGGGAGTTCCAGGACTTTACAGAGGCATCACCCCAAACTTCATGAAGGTGCTTCCTGCCGTTGGCATCAGCTATGTGGTGTATGAAAATATGAAGGAGATGCTAGGAGTGGCCCGGAAGTGACATGTCCAAGTCTTCTCCACAATGACCAAAGCTGTCAGCACCCTCCCTCCAGTGAATTCTGGGATTACGGCAAGTCTATTGTGAAAGAAGCCGCTTTCCCCCAGCCAAAAGGGAAGAGGATCTGCAATCGCCTCAAGCTGTTGGGCTCAGCTTTTAATCTTCAGTAATGTTCAAAATCATAGTTTCAATAAGTGTTGAAGAAGCCACAAAATTGTACTTTATATTTCCTGATAAAGATTCCTGCCTTGCACCCTAAATCTGAAAATGTACTTGCGTAAGCTGAAATCATTTTGTGTGGTAGAATTATAAATCACTAATTTTTGTTCTGATTGGTTCAAGTTTATGTCAATTTGTTTATACCCATTTTTTTTAAGAACCAAAATGATCAGAAAGCCTTGGGACTTAAATTGTTCTATATTTTGGATGTCTTTATAGACATAAAATTCCCCTACAGGAACATTGGTAGAAAAAAAAAATCACTGTATTTAAATCAGTCTTGCACAATTTATATCCTGATATGTTAGCAGACTAAAAGTAAATTATAATAGCCAAATTTGTGTTTGGAGGAGCAGTGAGGTAATGTTTATTTTAGTGGACACTCTTCTGTCCTACTTACATTGCTATTTGGTCCCCGATTTCAGACATTGATTGTCATATGTTGTTAAATTATTAATATGAATTATTTGGTAGATCCCATTTATTCTGTTTTTTGTTTGTTTGTTTTTGTTTGTTTTTTCAAAAGCATCAGTGAGCAAAACCCTGGGGCCTTCATAGAAATCTGAAGTTGCTCTTTTCCTGGCTTGAGTGTTGACTTCAGGTAAATGACGCCTTCATTGCACCCTTACGGTTGAAGTCTTTTGAACCTGCGCTTCTCAAATGGGGAGGCACAAAGCTAAGACACCAGCACATTTCAGCAGTAGTAGACACTCATCTTACATATTAGGACAAAAGGCTCAATCTGTAAACATGTGCATTGACATTTTCACTTGCCTCAAGGTTATGAAGATGGCAGGAAATGTGTAATATCAACAGCACTTAAAATTCTTACTAAGGCTGATTTTGTAGTCAATTATCTTTTATGATTTGCTTTATTAGAACTTAGAAAAAATTTATTTCTTCTATAAGAAGATATTCAATATTCTCAGCTGGGCAGTGGTGGCACACACCTCTAGTTCCAGCACTTGGGAGGAAGAGACAGGTGGCTCTCTGAGTTCAAGACTAGCCTAATCTACAAAGTGAGGATAACCAGAAATACACAGAAAAACCCTGTCTCAAAAAACAAATGTTAATGTTAAATTTAGTCAATATACTCATTTGGATTCTGGTAATTTCTATAATAACTGCTTTTTGAAAAATCTAGTGAAATGGGAATCTCTGACTTTAGCCTACCTCTTTTGTTTTTGAACCAAAGAGAGAAGATGGACTTGTGTTTATAAAACTTATTCTAAAATATAGTTTGGTTTGTATTACCGATGTCTGCTGTTGTCTTAGTACTTTTATACTATGTAAGGAAAGGAAGGGATTCTCCTTTGTCTTCAGGGCTATTGTACTTTTGAATAATACCTAGAATGACATTATTAAGGTACAGGATTCATTCCTCTTTTTATTCATAACAATTATGGAAATGAATAATTCTGTTAATGTTTTTGGAATTTCAAGCTGATGAAAACTATGAAAATATTCATAGTTCATTATGAAATTAAAGTGCCCCCCACCATTGAGCATGTGTAAAGTTTCACTTATTTGTCTATGCCTTTTGTATCTTTTGGGGGAAAAAGCCTCTCATTGGAGACAGTTTATTCCTGACATTGCTACATAGTTTCTGCTCATTTGTATTAAAGACACTGTTTTTAAAGTATCTTGTTTCCTGAGTCTCTTAGTTTCCTCTCTTTGCTATGACAAAACACTCCAAGTAAAAGCCACCTAGGGAGGGAAGGGTTAGCTCCCTCTATGAGAGAAATCAGGACAGGAGGAAGGAGGAGCCATGTGGCTGTTCCAACTGACCGGAAGACACGCCCACAGGCCAGCCAGGAAGACACGCCCACAGGCCAGCCAGGAAGACACGCCCACAGGCCAGCCAGGAAGACACGCCCACAGGCCAGCCAGGAAGACACGCCCACAGGCCAGTCTGATCTGATTCCCATGTTAGGTGACTCTTAGCAGACAGCTGACAGAACTAAGGACACTCACTTTGAAAAGAATTTATACGTAATACATTTGCTGTTGTTGTCGTCATATTTTATACCGCTGACAGCGGTTCAAACAGTGCTTTTCAGACCTGACTCCGAAGTGTCTTCTTATTCTTTTGCCTTCCCTAAGAGGCTATGGTATCCTGCATTTGGGCAGAAGACATGCTTTCCATGGGATTCAGAGTCTACATTTGTGAGTGAGCACTATGGCCCAAGGGGTTTCCACTACCAAGAAGACTACAAAGTTGTAGGCTTAGCACGGCTCATCTCTGTCGGGAGTGTTTTTACTTTGGAATTGTGTGAAACAAAACACGAACAAATTTAGGAATAAGTAATTAAGAAGTTTTCTAATGCAAATTAAACATAAGTATAGAGTCTGGTTCACAACATGAAATAAGAGTGTGGAGCTGGATGGGCACAAGCCTGGCATTAGCTAGATGGCTAGAGCAGGCAGGCAGGGGCAGTGGCCACAGGAAGGCATCCAAAGGAGGCCAGGCCAATCAATGCACAAGGCTGTGGGAAGTGAGCCCAGAGGAGGATAGAAGGGAAGACTCGGAGGGGCTTCAGGAAGGCTGTCAGCCATTCGGTTCTCCTTTCCTGCTTTGTAGCTCTGCAACGGAGCAGTTCCTTGGTGATGCTCCCTAAACAAGATCCAAAGGTCTCTACTTTGGTGTTTCATCACTGGAAACAGTGGATGAAGGCCTGTTTCAGATAAACAGCTTTTCCATTGCAGGTAGAATAATGTCCCTCCCCCCTTCCCCTGTCAGCCCGTTCCTCCATCTCCAGGAAGAAGGTAACTTCTTAGAAGATAATTAAGTTAGAGACATTACAATCTACATTTCCCCTACTTCCTCGGAGACTTTCACACTAGAATGCTCATGGTGCCATATAGCTGTCCTCACCAACTGGCTTGTCAGTTTATTTTTCTTCATACAAAATTTGCTGTCCGGATTATTAGTTTAAGATGTGTTTACATTTGTTTATGCTGTGGAATATTTGTTTAATGATGCAAGGATGTGTTGCATTCTTATGTTGTGCATGTTTAACTCTGTGAGGCTATGTTACTATGTCAGCCTAAAACACCTGATTGGTCTAATAAGGAGCTGAATGGCCAATAGCAAGGCAGGAGACAGGATAGGCGGGGCTGGCGGGCAGAGGGAAAAAGGAGGAGAAATCTAGGCTCAAAAAAAGAATGAGAAGGAAAAGGGGGAGGAGGATGCCAGGAGCCAGCCACCCAGCCACCCAGCCACCCAGCCACCCAGCCACC
>PVIH01003645.1:0-12500 GCA_004025045.1 Sigmodon hispidus
AGGAGGTATCACCATCCCTGACTTCAAGCTATACTATAGAGCTACAGTAATAAAAACAGCCTGGTACTGGCATAAAAACAGACTTGTGGACCAATGGAATAGAATTGAGGATCCAGACATTAACCCAAAAACCTATGAACACCTGATTTTTGACAAAGAGGCCCAAAACATTCAATGGAAAAAAGATAGTATATTTAACTAATGATGTTGGCATAACTGGAAGGAAGTGTGTAGAAAAATGCAAATAGATCCGAGCCTGTCACCCTGCACAAAACTCAAATCCAAATGGATCAAAGACCTCAATTAATCCCAACCACTTTGAACTTGATAGAAAAGAAAGTGGGAAATACACTTCTACAAATTGGCACAGGCCACCACTTCCTAAATATAACACCAGTGGCACAGGCACTAAGACCAACAATCAATAAGTGGGATCTCCTGAAGCTGGGAAGCTTCTGCAAAGCCAAGGACACTGTCAATAGGACAAAACGCCAACCTACAGAATGGGAAAAGATTTTCACCAACCCTACAAGTGACAGAGGACTGATCTCTAAGGTATATAAAGAGCTCAAGAATTTAGATCCCAAAACCTTGAATAACCCTATCAAAAAATGGGGTTCAGATCTAAATAGGGAATTTTCAGCAGAGGATCTATGAATGGCTGAAAGGCACCTGAAAATGTGCTCTTCATCTTTAGCCATCAGAGAAATGCAAATCAAAACAACTTTGAGATACCACCTAACACCTGTTAGATTGGCTAAGATAAAAGGCACAGATGACAGCCTATGCTGGAGAGGATGCAGGGCAAGGGGAACACTCCTCCATTGTTGGTGGGATTGTAAGCTTGTTCAGCCACTTTGGAATTCAATATGGAGGTTTCTCAGAAAATTGAGAATCAATCTCCCCAAGGACCCAGCAATACCACTTCTGGGTGTATACCCTAAAGAGGCACATTTACACTCCAAAGGTATTAGCTCAACTATGTTCATAGCAGCATTATTTGTAATAGCAAGAACCTGGAAACAACCTAGATGTCCCTCAACTGAAGAATGGATTAACAAACTGTGGTACATCTACACAATGAAATACTACTCAGCAGTAAGAAGAAATGATATCCTAAAATTCACAGGCAAATGGATGGATTTGGAGAATATCCTCCTGAGGGAGGTATCACAAACTCGGAGAGATAAGCAGGGGATGTACTCACTCCCTAGTGGTCTCTAAACAAACAAACAAGAAAAAAGCCAAACATGCCCAAGCAGCAAACCACAACCACTGAACAGCTTGGGATCAGAAACACCCTGGACTGACCCTTCAAACCCCAGTCCATCTATAGGAACACCTGACTCATTCTTGAGGGAGGGGGGACAAAACTGGATTTAGCCGGGAGTGAAAACTGATCCAAGCGTTATTGGGCCAGTGGGACCATAGGACTGTCTGCTCCCTGCCAAGGGAGGGGATGGGGAGTTGCAGAGAAGAAAAATGACCAGATGTGGTGGGAGGGGGAAGAGACCTTGAATAAGGATATACAGGGATGGAAAAAAAAATTCAGAGGGAAAGCTGAACACAAAGAAAATATATGTGTAGCAATCTTATTTGCATTTCCATCCTTGATAAGCCATGCTTATGATTATTATCCTCTGTATAGTTATTGTTAATTCTTCCCCATTTTTAAATTATTTTTACTGTTTTTTTTGATAAATACAAAATAAAGAAGGAAAAAAAAAGAAATAATCTTTCAAAAAAAAAGTTAAAGCCATTGATTAAAACTACCTAAGTATCATTTTGTATTTATCATTTTTTCACAGTTAATTTTGTCCTGAGTGGGTAAGAAAGCCTGAGATACTGGTTGATGAGTGTGGGGAGCCCACTAGAATTTTGAGGCATTTTTAAGTTAAACACTTAAAATTTCAAGACAAATACTCTGTGTTTCGGAAGCATTTAAGCCTGCAATATTCAACCTAGAGCCTTACAAAATGGGATAGGATTAATGTTTAGAATAAATGTCACTACAGAGTAATGTATATGCCACAATTTGATCACAAGTGTTCTTGTTATCTAACTAAAATGTTGAACCTAAACAGATTTAGTAGCACACTCCCGTTATCCCAGCACTCAGGAGGCAGATGGATCTCTGTAAATTCTTGACCAGTCAGTCTACATAATGAGTTCAGGATTGCTAGTGGTTCATAGTGAGACTCTGTCTTAAAAATAAAGAAATAAAGCTTTTAATAACTATTAAAAAATAGTTAAATCTAGATGACAAAAATATCATTAGTGAATATTAAAAGAGAAATAGATTTCATACCAGAGTCATATTTTCAAACCCATTTATACTCATTTTCCTTTACTCTACTTGGAATTTATTACTCTGAAAACAATAGCCATTTTGCAGAAGAAGTGAAGAAATTATCTGTTCAACTATCTGTAGTGTCTCAACATAAATTTTAAAACTCTGCTTTTTTTTTTTTTACATCCTTTACTTCAATCATAAAGAGATGTAAGCTAATGGTCTGAGATGTTTCTGTAACTGAAGTGCATACCCCACAGCATGAGTTCAATCCCCAGAACCTACATAAAAAAAACTAAAGTGTCAGCACTGGTGGTCCAGGTGCTGGGGAAGGGAAAAATGAGACAGATCAGCCACTGGGGCTTTCTGGCCAGTCAGCCTATTTTGATCAGTGACCTTTAGACCTTGCCATTAAAAACAAAGTGGTCAGTACCTGAGGTTGACCTCTGGCCTCCATACACACACTGAACCCTCAAGAACAAGCAAACACACACACACACACACACACACACACAATACACACACACACACATACATACATACATACATACATACATACATATATATATATATATATATATATATATATATAGAGAGAGAGAGAGAGAGAGAGAGCAATAAAGAGATCCATCTGATGTTCAAGTTCACCAAAAGATGTCAATGATGCATCCAAGGACAAGTCTCATGCCCAACAGAAAATGAACTCAAATATATTTTTGGAGGACTTCTTTGTCTCATACTGCTTTGTTGTTTGGGAATTTTCTACTGGTCTGTTGCTTGTATGTTATGATTCCAATTTTATGCTTTTATGGATTGTGGATGTGTGTGTGTCTGCATGCATATATGTTTTACCTGTCCTTTGTTTCTCTTTTTCTTTCTTTGTTAGCTAGTTTATTTTGTTTTATTCATTTTCATCTTTTATTATTTGCCTGTTTACTTTCTTGAGAAGAGGACATGGAGTTGGATGGTGGAGAGAAGGAAAGGGAAGGGATGAGAGGTAGAACCATGACAAGGAAATAAGAAAAAAAAAAACCTTTGTTTTCAATAAAAAGAAAATGATACACTCACGTCCAATAACAATTATTGAAAAAAGTGGGCATAAATTTTAAGGAGAATAGGGAAGTATATATGAGAAGGCTTGGAGGAAGGAAGGGGAAGAAAATATGGGAGAAGTGTAGTAATTAAATCATTATCTCTAACATTATGGTGTTAGGAGAAATCTGGTGGAAGGATAATCCCAGGAATCTACAAATCTGACCCCAGCTTAGACTAACAATAGTGGAGAGAGTGCCTAAATTGGCCTATGCCAGTAACCAGACTGGTGAATACCCTGTCATTGTAGACCCTTCATCTAGTTACTGACGGAAACAGATGCAGAGATCCACAGCCAAGCATCAGGCTGAGCTCCAGGAGTTCAGTGGAAGAGAGGGAAGAGGAATTATATGAGCATGGGTGGTCAAGGTCATGATGGGAAAAACTATAGAGATAACTGAATCAAGCTCAGGGGAACTCATGAACTTTATACACAGGGCTGTGGAGCCTGCATGAGATCAGACTAGGGCCACTGAATAAGGGAGACAGTTATGGAGCTTGGACTGTTTGAGGGGTCCCGGGCAGTGGGATTACTATTTATGTAATGTGCATGAGCTGGCAGTGAGATTACTATTTATGCAATGTGCATGAACTGGCTTTTTGGAGCCCGTTGACTAAGGTGAGGTGCCTTGTCCAGCCTTTATGGAGTAAGGAAGGTTTTGATCGTGCATCAGCTGAAAGTGCCAGGCTTTGGTGCCCTCCCACCAAGGAAGGTCTTACCCTTTTGCAGAAAGGGATGGAAGTTGAAGGGATAAAAGGCTGGAGGGATGGAGCAGGAAGAATGAGAGGAAGATTTGTGGTTGATGTGTGAAATTAATTTTAAAAAGATTTTTTTAATAAAAAAACTAAAAAAAAAATACTTAAATATATTCTTAAAATACCAGGTTAGACTGCAGGTTGTGGAATACATAATTTTTCAGGTGAAATGGAAAGGCTGTGTTTTGCCACAGCCTAATTCTCTGTTATAAGCCCTATGGCAGTTGTAAATAAATAAAATTGTCATTTTAATCATTAAAAAAACTATTGTCCCTAAAATTAAGATACCAGTGATAATGAAAAACTAGGTAAAATTACTAAAAATGTTCATGAAGAATCATAGCCATTAATATCTGATGTTTTGGACCTCTTGATGGTTCAGTAATTACAAGCACTGAATGCTTTTCCAGAGGACCCAGAATTGATTTTCCAAACCCACGAGGCAGCTCACAACTCTCTGTTACCCTAGTGCTAGAAGATAGGATGCCCTCTTCTGGCTTCTTCAAGTACTGCATGCACATTGTACATAGATAAACATGCATATAGAATACACATACATATAAAATAAATAAATCTTTTAAAATATATATTTGATGTTTTATCTAGTTCAGAAAGTTCACTAGTCTATTATGTGAGAATATATTTCACACTTCCAAGTGTGTATCTAAAATTACACCAAGGAAGCATTCTTGTTTCTACTTGAAGTTTAGTCCTAGTCATTCTTACTCTAAAACCTAGAAACCTCAACTTATTTTTGTTATTTTTTCCTCACTAAATAAAACAGCTTTTCTGTTCAGAGAATCACTTCTAGGCCTTCCTCAGGACCCAGGCTTCCAGCGTCACTGCTTTTACACTATGAGGCCATGATATAAATAACGCACACATCCCAATATCTCCATAGATGCCATGTCTCTGGCTTGTCAGATATCAGCAGGCTAGAATGTCACTGAGTATGAACCTCCTGCATAATCATCAGCTTAGAAAGAGGAATTGACATCCCAGGTCTTTGACTACTGGTCAAAAGAGAGAGGTCTAAATTGTGTTTCTGGCTCTGGGGAGGAATATGGCATTCTAAACTGCTATGTGTGTATGTGTATAACAATATAATATATAATTAGTATATATGGTTACTATATCACTGGAGGCTTTCTAAAGGTTTATCATTGTTGTCTTCCATAAGAATTCATTCAAACAGACTTGTCAATCCCCTGGCAACAAGATATCTTCCAGAAAATATCTAAACATGTAGGTTGACATAATGGTCCCTCTGGATATTGTCACATCTCACCCTTGAGAATGCCTCATGTTCTTCTAGAATAACCCCTATCTGCGTTTTATACTGTGGTTTGGATGTCTCATCTACGTTCACTTGGTGGAGACCACAAGAACCAGGGAACTTTTTAAAAGGAGGTCAGAGAAGCTAATAACAGAGAATGAGAAGCACGCAGAGGAAACACAGACCAAAGATGAATTGGGTCCAGATGGCTGGCGTGAGGTTTCATCATTCCACGCAGATGGCACACAGTTTAAACCTTGTAAATTGCTTACATCTTGAATTTTCTGTTTAATATTTTCAGACCAGCTAACTACAAACAATTGAAACCATAGAAAGTGAGGCTGAGGATAAGGGCAAATAATTCAACATAGAACTGACAAATCAGTCTATTAACATTAAGTGTTAACAACCTTGAGCAACACTGATGAAAATGGAAAATGATATAAGCAGATTAGAAAGTAATTTGAAATTACTTAATACAGATTCCCAAGCCTCAAGACTTACAATTCCCTCTACAGATATTTACCATGAGTATATATAATGTTCAACAGGAAACATTTAAAGATTATTTATAGTGGTATTTTCCACAAGACAAAAGAAATATCGAAAAAATGCCCCAGAAGTCCAATAACAAAAGAATGGGTAAATGTGTTTTATATATTATTAGAATAATATATCAAGCTGCCATAAAAAAAGCATAAAATTTTGCTGTAGTATTTCATATGCAGCAACTCAAGTACACTTTTGGGACAGTGCTGGTGGAGGAAAAAAATACAGTCACTGAAGCCTCCTTGTACAGAAATTGTGTCATTCCTGAGATTCAAATTACCTAGAGATACAGAAGAAAAAAACACATTTGTCCACTGTGTATGAAATAAGTCATTAACAGAAATGTTCTGGATTCTTTTAAGCATCCAAAGGAATATTGTAGTATGTACTCATATTAATAGGTTGTATGAACAACTGACTAAAACCTGAATAAAACAAAAGAATGACTATTGTATCAAACTGATAAAATCCTGGTTCTGACTGATGACATTGCTGGCATATGTAATAAGTAACTGGAAACAGAAGCAAGTACTCTTTTTCTTTTATACCTTAATTTATAAACATACCATTAGTTGTCTTTTGGTTGCTAAATATATATTGGATTATTTTACATAGTTTTCTGTATGCTTCTAGCTTAACATCCAAAGGCCAGCCAATATTGACCATGAATTCTGACAATCTTTGAACAGTAATCATGTATTTCCAACTCAGGCTTACATTTGAATGTGGGATGCATATGCATGAATTTTCAGCTTCAGGAGAAAATGTCTCTTTAACAGAAAACAACCAAAAACTACCAGAGGATACAAGTACTACCTGGTCTTTGTGTGACTGAAAAAGCAATTCATCTTTTTTCATCCTTTTGTAATATACAGATAGAGAAAAAACAAAATCACTACAATGAATACAAAAGCTCTTCAGTGTCTGTAACACATCTTCCAAATCAGTGTGTATGACCTTTTCTTAAAACTTTAACCATCACAAGGGAGCCCGTGGAGAGGGAGTCATGTGCTGACAAGCAGTTAAAGGGCAGGAGAATTCACTGGTGTGAGAAGGGATTAGTGGGAGCTGGAGAAGAGGACCAGCCCCTCCCAGTGTGAGTGATCCCCTTTGGGATTTACTGACTGGCAGAAACCCACATTCAATTAACAGCTGGCATCAGGGGACAAGCAGACATCCAGGACGGGCTCTGAAGGAGGTCAGCAGAGAAATCTTCGTGGAGTTGAAGGTACTGGTGAGAAGCTGAATAGAAGTTTTATGTAAGAAAACTTCAAATACCAGGAGAGTGGATTCAGTGATCTTGGCATTATAATTGATATTTGGATGTAAACTGTTTTTATTTATGTTTAGAAATGTATCACATGGAAGGATTCTATTTTGAAGTAGATTGGGAAGAGTACTCAGGAGTCTTGTAACTCTGTCTTTTTTTTCAGCTGGTTTTTCTTTTGAGTACCTAAGGCTCCTCCATTCAAAGAGCAGCATACTAGATCTGGGTCCTGTACTCTTGCTTCTTGAAGAATGAAATCTTGCAAAGTCCTGCCCCTGGTTTCTATCTTCCTCTCCCTGATGCTTTTTCATCAGGTCTGGGCTCAGTTTCCACGAGAGTGCACCAGCGTTGAGGCTCTGAGAAGTAAAGAGTGTTGCCCAGACCTATTCCCTTCCTCTGGACCTGGGACTGACCGCTGTGGTTCATCATCGGGAAGGGGAAGGTGTGAGGCTGTGACCGCAGACTCCCGGCCCCACAGCCCACATTATCCTCATGACGGCAAAGATGACCGAGAGGGCTGGCCTCTGAGGTTCTTCAATAGGACATGCCAATGCAATGGTAATTTCTCAGGACACAACTGTGGGTCCTGCCGTCCTGGGTGGAGAGGAGCTGCGTGCAACCAGAGAATCCTCACAGGTGAGTGGAAAGATGGTGGAAGCAGGTTTCCTGATTGTGACTCAAGGCTATGCATAACATGCAGAACACTCAATCTCTTAAATCGGGAAACACATACAAATTATAAAGCTCAAACATCCCACCTCCCCAGTTGAGCCAACTGAAGGTTAAAATTTTAACCAATTTGCTTGGCATAGAAGTTTGGGGTTGAAAAGCACACCTTTTAACTAATAGTGTCTCCATAGGTCTGGAGAGATAGCACAGGGAGTGGTAAGAGCATCTGCTGCCTAAGCAGGAAAACCTGACTTCAGATCGGCAGCATTCACTACAGAAACTGGGTGTGGCAACATGTGCTTGTAACTCTAGTACTAGGCAAGAAAGACAGGTGAATCTCGGCAGCTTTGAAAAACCACTGGTGTAGCCAAAAAGTGATAAGTTCTTGCAAGACACCTTGTCTCAAGAGAAGTAGAGAGTGATAGTGGTCTCTAACAATGGTCTTCACTCACATGCTTATGTCCTCTCCATACATGGTGATTCCTTCCAAATTGCTTATGCAATCACTGTGTAATAGAAACTGGTTTGTTTGTTTGGGAGTTTTTTATGTGTTTATGTTAATCTTTGTACATTGGATTTAAAAGGATTAAATTCATGGACGTGGACCTTTGGCAAGCATGCCACTCCCATGGAGATCTATCTAGCTCTAACAGTGCAGCCTCTCTTCTCCAAGCAGCCATGGGGACCCATAATTCCTCACTGTGGTGATGGTACGCTTGCATTTTAGATAAAGGAGCAGGTGTGTGGAGTGCTAAACAGTTAACAGCAATGGCACCTGCTTGTTTTCCATGTCTCAGACAACGTCCAAGGGTGTCACAGACTTATCTTTTGAGACTTTGTTGTTATCCAAGCTCTGTTCTAATTGTGTGTATATGTTCTCTTTAATCTTTGTGTCTTTGTAAAGCATGAATTCTTTTATCCAAATGCCACACACATAAACATTGAGCCTAAGGAAAAGTGCCAAAGACAGAAAACTCTTTGTTTCAACCACTGTGCTGTCCTCATCTTCCTTATTTTTATATGATTTGTGATGTTCAGAAAGGAGAAAATTTCAATCAGTGGTGTTGACACATGCCTTTAATCCCAGAACTCAGGAAACAGAGGCAGATGGATCTCTGAGTCTGAGGACAGCATGGTCTGTGGAATGAGTTCCAGGACAAATGGAGCTACCTCCTCCCTCTCCAAAAAAAGCACAAAATTAAAACAAAAATACTAATACTAAGCAGAAAGAAATATGACATTATCACAGAACCGTAAAGCCCCATGTAGATTAAAGAAAGCTGTTAGAAATCCAAGAGTAAATGTTGTGAGGTATTCATCATAGAGGACTGCTTAGACATGGGTTTTAGAAAGTCTTTATTAGCAGGCCAGTAACTACACTAAGTACTCAGGATCAAAATGTAGTACTGAGTGAGCCTTTCTCAGGATGAGCCTTTAAGCACAAAATCCATGTTCTCGGTTAACAAGAAGAAAAACTAAACAAGATAAAAAGAAGGGTTAGTGCATTTTGAGACTTTCCCACAACTATGCAGACTTTGATGGACTGAGCCTTTATTTTAGTTTTGTCAGATGGTGCTACCTATGTGCTAAGTTTTACGGCCTGGTTGGCACTTCCATCATGGAGTCAGTTGTGCTAAGGTCTCAGGGCCTACTGAGGTCTAGGGCCCCATTATGGTAAATTGTTGAGGCAAAGAAGAAAAAGAAGAGATATCAATCTAAACTAAGATTTAATTAGGGGTGTATTTAATAACATACAGATTGGAAATTTATAATCAAACAGTACAAAATTCTCCCAACACTGAAAGTTTTCAAGCCCAACACGGTGTCACAAATGGAAGGTCCCATACTGTTTATCTTTGTTTTTAACACAAAATAATGAAACTGTGGTTAAAATTGTTTTTAGGCTATTTGTATAACTGGATGTATATGAAAAAAAAGAAGATAAACCTTACATTTAGATTTGGAGCCAACTCTCAAAACATATTTAAAAATCTATAAACTTCAAAACCTATCTGGTCCCAAGCATTTTGGAACTGATACTTAATCAGTTAAATAGCTTATACAAGGTTTGAACAGGCGCACATACAGCCATTCATGGGTACAAGGAGGTGTAGCTCGTTGTAGTATGATTGTGCTAACTTTCACATCTTAATCTTTTCATCCTTAAAGTCAGAAGAAATCTTCTTGACTTAAATACAGAAGAAAAGACCCACTTTGTCAGAGCCTTGGATATGGCAAAGCGCACAAATCACCCTCAATTTGTCATTGCTACAAGGAGGTCAGAAGACATTCTGGGACCAGATGGCAACACACCACAATTCGAGAACATCTCCATTTACAACTACTTTGTTTGGACACACTACTATTCAGTGAAAAAAACCTTCCTTGGGGCAGGGCAGGAAAGCTTTGGTGAAGTCGATTTCTCTCATGAAGGACCAGCTTTTCTCACATGGCACAGGTACCATCTGCTGCAGCTAGAAAGAGACATGCAGGTATGCTCCCTGTTGGTTTGTAGGTCCCTGTGTGTAGATTGCTGTGATTCACTTTGTACTGAATGACAAAAATGAACCGTAAAAAAGCAATCCCAAAGTTTAATTGAGACTTGCAGATGAGATTCTTCCCACATATTATTCACTAATTCATCAGCCTTGATGAAAGTGCAGTGACATAGGTGTAAGGTTAATGACAAGAGCAAGAATAGAGACCTGGTTTGAGCAAGAGTTAAAAGTTTGGAAATTTTCTATAGCTTAATAACTGGAACAAAATGACTTAAGAAACAAAAGAAATCTTTCTGAACTGTGGACTGTATGCAGGCGCCACCTCCTGGGGAGTGGTGCACCTGCATGTCTCACTCTTCCATCTGGATGGGTCCCTTAAAACATCTGATGGTTCTAGAACCTAAACATTTTTATGTTTACTGAACTGTACTTTTCCCATACCTCATTACTACTTTAAGGCTTACAAAAAACCCCACAGAAAAGCATCAAATAACTGTAAATAATGATGGCTGTGTTCATTTTCTTCAAGGTAAAACTAATTTCACTCTATGTGTTTGTGTAAACGTATATAATATATATATAGCATGTGTACATGTGTGCACATACACACATATATACATTTAAATATATCAAATAAATTCTTTGACATACATTTAATATATATAATTTCTGAAAGGACCTCGAAATGGTATCTTTTGACACAAATTTTCTTTTTTTTCCTTTTTTTTATTTAAAAAGGGTTTTTTTTTTCATATCTACCACTGTCCCCCTCCCTTCCCTCCAGTCCCTCACAGTCCTCCGTCAGCCTCTCTCCGCTCCATCCTCCCATTCATTCCCCAAGGAGAGAAGGAGTCCCTAGGTAGGTCAGTTCAGTCTGGCATATCCAGCTGAGGTAGGTCCGAGTCCGTCATCCCAATATCAAGGCTGAGTTAGGTATTCCTCTGTAGGGAACGAGATCCTAAATGTCAGTTCATGCACCTGAAATATAGTCTGATTCTACTGCAAGAGGCTCTACAAACTACCCTCACCATTTGACAGTCATCTACCTTTAGAGGATTTAGTTCCTTTCCATAAAGGTTCCTCAGCAATATGGTTATTTTAGATTGACAGAAATTTTCATTTGAAGACTAACTTTTTGAGGGGAACTTAAACATTGCGCCTTCACTGAAGCACAGTAACTTCAAGCTTTTTTTAAGCAGATGCACTCAAAGCACACTAACATATCTAATATCATAAATATATTATTGTTGCCTTTTCACTAATGGAACTACTTCTTGAGAAAAATATTAACATTCAGAAAGTGATCAGTTTAGGTGTTTTAAGTTTATCTCAACAATGGAATATTTGCCTAGCAAGCACAAGGCTCTACAAGCAGTCCTCAGCCCAAATAAAACTGTTTATTATTAGATCTCAGTTATTAAGTTTGTAAACTAAGCTTGTTTCCTATATGAAGCAGCAGTCATGAATCACTACCCCAAAGTTAAAGTCTTAAAATTATCTTTAAAAAAAAATCAAAAGCTGTCAAAATATCTTTGATGATTTCCTGGGACTGTGCTAGCATTGCAAGGGAAAAGTGGTTAGAAGAGACAAAATTGATGCATCACAATACCGAGTAAAGTAGTTGACAGGTGTCGGTGGTGCATATGCACTTTGAAGGAGATTAAGTGAGTCTATCTAGTCCTCCCAGCATCATAACTTAAAGCTCTGATTACAAGGAAGACATTTAATAGATTATGAGTAGATAAATCTGTCATTAACTGACTCTAGATCTTCATTCCCTAAAGGCATTTCCCAGTGACACATTAGAATCTGACAAGGCAGGGGGGACTATCTCCAGCCTTGGATCTGCTGTGTAACCTCCACCTCACCCAGATGCCTTATATTCCCTATCACAAGGCATCATCATATTCTCTTATGACACACAATACCATATAAAAGTGTTCTGGCTCCCAAATGTCAGCTGACCAGCCACTGTTGTTCTTGAGTCAAAACAAGCCTTTGGAAGCTGTCACTAACTTTTGTGAAGCACAAAAACAATTAATGTTTGAGTAATGCAAACCCTGAGCAATCAATAACTGGGGTGCCTGCCTCGAAATTCTTCTG
>PVIH01003645.1:17500-72700 GCA_004025045.1 Sigmodon hispidus
TGTTTGCATTGAGACAGGGTTTCTCTCTATAGCCTTGGTTTTCCTGGAACTAGATCTGTAGACCAGGCTGGTCTCAAACTCCAAGATCCACCTGCCTCTGCCTCCTGAATTCTGAGATTAAAGGCATGTGCAACCACATCCTGGCTTGTATTTTAGGTTATTTTTTAATTTTGCTTTATAAGATTATTTTAACAGAATTCTGTTTTTCCTCTTCTTACATTCTTTTAACAAGCTTGTTGCAATTTAGCAGCACCCAAACCCATGATTGTCAACACTGTTATTTTTTTTCTTTGTAATGTTTTTATATATCAAGTTGTCTCAATTCACAGAAGTAAAGACAATATAATTTAGATGTTTTTCACAATAAGGATGTCTTTTGATATTTTTTTAAGAGGACGGTGCTCAGACCTGTAGACATTCTTTAACTGTGCACATGCTTTTCCTCCCTAGGCACTGAGGGTGGACCCATCAGAAGAAATCCAGCTGGAAATGTGGGGAGACCAGCAGTGCAGCGTCTTCCTGCACCACAGGATGTCACTCAGTGCTTGGAGGTTGAGGTGTTTGACACACCTCCTTTTTATTCCGATTCTACAAACAGTTTTCGAAACACTGTGGAAGGCAAGTAAACAAAAAACAAAAACAAAATAGTGCTTTGAATTAGTCTAGTTAGGAGAGTAAGTTGCAGTCCCCTAAATTGGATGTTTTTTTAAAAGACTTGGAATAGCATATTAATCAAATGGGTTTACAAAAACTGTTTGCTGATTTTGATTTAGTCACAATTTTGAATTTAACAATAAGAGGAGTATCAGAATGTATTTGATTATCAAAGAAAAAATCAAGAGAAATTATAATTTCAAACCTCTTAAATTTCTACAGTCTCTTTTTAGTGCCTGGCAATTATCAGGCTTCATGTGTAATAATGTCACACTGTATTATTACAGGTGAACTTTTGTAGTCACAAAATTGTTTCTTTTCAACAGGTTGAAACAATTTGTAGCAAATCTTATTGGTGTCTACTGAGTTTTAGCTTGCTTTTCCTCATTTCATAACAATAAAAGGACTTTGAAGTTGAAGTGGCACAGTTCAAATAGGTGCAATGACCTTTTTGGGATAGCCAACAATAAATAATGCATTCAAATTTCTAAAGGAATATAATTAGATCTAACTTTATTCTAAATTTCTTACTATTGAAATTCCCCTGCTGTAGCAGCGTCACACTTGTTAAAATGCACTGACCCCCTTCTAACAGGAATGATTCTCTCCTATGATCAGAAATACATAAGATGTAAATCCAATCACTATTTTTACTTGTACTCTCTTTTACTATCAAAATTGTCTACACTTTTTATGTTTGTTTAAATTATACTAACTCACTGATGGAACTAATTCAATATTTACTACATATAGATATTAAGCTGGTATCTATAAGTATTGGTTTTTTAAAGAAATATTTTGACTATGTTATAAAAATTAGAAAACTGAACTAATGAGTGGGTGAGTGTATACACACAGTAGTTAACCCACTCAAACACACCTGACCCTGTCACAATTCAGAAGCCCTCCAACTGCTTTAAGACCTATTTGGCATTTATCTTCATCTTCCTAATATGTAGAGAGACTATAAACATTCTCTAAATATTTTGACAGTAATCTTTCCAGTTATTTAAAACTGTAGAGAGAAAGAGAGAAATTGGGGACATTTTAGCATCCCCACAAAATTAATTTTCTAAAAGTAGATATACTGGAAGTCATTAAAAAGAAAGAAGATAGGAGAGTTTTCAGGACAGTGAAAGTGGTGCTCCCAGGGGTGGAAGCAGTATCTGGGAGATTTCCCCTGTCTCTCTTTCCACGCAGAACAATCTGTGCCTTGTCAAAATCCAGCATTCATACATTTTGACTGTTATCTTTTGCAGGTTGTTATTGTTAATCTAGAAGCTACAATTGGAATGCCATACTACCAGCTCAGAACTAACCTAGTTCTGAGTACAGCAAGCAACT
Source organism: Sigmodon hispidus (assembly GCA_004025045.1). Taxonomy (NCBI): domain Eukaryota; kingdom Metazoa; phylum Chordata; class Mammalia; order Rodentia; family Cricetidae; genus Sigmodon; species Sigmodon hispidus. Next base: position 19,499 of record PVIH01003645.1, read on the forward strand.
GTCGTCAGCTCTTAATACAGAGAGGAAACACTATTATACTGAGGCAATATTTAACCTGGCAAGCTTTGAAAAAATAGTTTCCTAATATAATTACTGCTGTTGACTCACAATGTTTTCTACTATTCTCATTTTTACTTTTAAATGTAGGCTACAGTGAACCCACGGGGAAATATGACCCTGTTGTTCGAAGCCTTCACAACCTGGCCCACCTCTTCCTGAACGGAACAGGAGGACAAACCCATCTGTCTCCCAATGATCCGATTTTTGTCCTCCTGCACACTTTCACTGATGCAGTCTTTGACGAATGGCTAAGGAGGTATAATGCTGGTGAGATGCTTTCATATGATTTTGCAGGCTTTGCAAAGTGATTGTTTTGATGGTGTGGTTATCAATTTAAGCTAGCACTTGACAACCATAAAATAGGCTGCAAAATAAAGATGCAGTAGCTCTCCCATCAGCCATTGCCAAATACTCAAAACCACTCTGACTACTGTAGAAGTCTCTCAGTACAGTTACCATTAAGATGTCACTACTGGCATTTTTGTCATAAAAAGATGAGTCCCATGTGTTCCAGTTTTTCTTACTCGTATTTTCCAACAAGCCTTCTCATTGCTTTTGATGTAAATGGAAGAAAGTTACAGATCTTTTCTTGGGTTCCACAAAAGACTAAACATGCCATATCCATAATCTGCAGTTCTGAGTTGTATTACTTTATGGCCTCACAGAAATGGAAATTTGCTCACATTAAAAAGCTAAGAGATTTTATCCCGTGCCATAGGAAATCTCTTTAAAGTTCATTTCAATGCATTCTTTAAAATATTATTTTAGAGACCTCATTTCTTGCACTCCTACTCAGCCAAGAGAACTATGTTGCTTTTCAAAACCATAAAAATACTTTCACTGGTTTAAACATAATAAATTTTCATACTTTGTAAATGTTCTGAATTTTAGCTCCTATGCTTTAATCATACACACACAGTCTTGAAGATCAGTTTTCTATTGCATTATCTATCCAGTGAGGCCCTCAAACATCTTTGTGTGTATCAGAAGCCTCTATTGCAACTTTTCCTGGACCATTAATCTGTGTGTTGGTCAAAATATGTTATTCTATCAGAAATCATTTAAGAAACAAGTAATTTGTCAGGTATGGTAGTTTCTATATTTCTAGTAATCAGAAGTTTGAAGTAGCAGTTCTAGAGGTTAAGACCAGCCTGTGCTATAAAGGGAGGTGTTGTCTCAAAAGAGAAAAATCAGACAAGCAAGTCTCACATAAACACTTGTTCAATTGTCAATTTGTTATGAATTCATCATTTGGTATCCTCTTTATTTTTCATGTATATTTAAATACATAACAGCAACAGACATGAATTACTTACAGTGTTCATTTCTGTCTTAGTCACTGTTCTATTGCTATGAAGAGACAGCATGACCCAGAAAATTCTTATAAAAGAAAACATTTAATTCGATGCTTACTTAATAGTTTCAGAGTGTTAGTTCATTACCATCATGGTGGGAAGCACATAGGCATGGTGCCAGAGCAGTAGCTGAAAGTTTACATATGATCCATAGGCAGCAGGCAAAGAAAGAAAGACAATGGACTTAAAAGGGACTTTGAAACCTCACAGCCTGCCCTCCATGAAATACCTCCTCTAAGAAAGTCACACCTACTTCAAAAAGACACACCTCTTAATCCTTCTGAGACAGTTCCACTCCCTAGTGACTAAGCATTTAAATATATGGGCCTAGGGAAACCATTTTCATTCTAAACACCATAATTTCTTTAAAATAAAATAAGAATTTAATATTTTTTATGATTTAACCTGGGTACATGAATCCACTTTTTTCAACTTCCTTGACTCTTCAATCATAATTCCCACTCCTTAATCTTATCAGGCACTTGCTTTTTACCTATCCCTCCAGTGTTCAACTTAATAATTTCAAGAACAAGACTGTTCTGTTTACAATAATACCTGTCAGTTTGGGTGTGTTTAACTAGGTTATTTTTATTATAACAATATATACACTGGAAGTAATAGGTTAGCAATGAACAAAATCAGATCTTGTTAAGTAAAGACCTTGGAGAACTAGCCAAAAATATACAAGTAATATCTATGTAGGCATTGCAAATGCTTTGAGTGTTAGATTTTATAAAGGAAAGGGACATGGTCTCAGTATAGTTTTCTAGAAACCATAAAGATATATACTACTCTGCCTTTTATATTCTGGTTGAAGATGAAGATAATTATTGCTCATTCATATCAATTTGTTAAAGATTCTTCAGGTCTAATCTTAATGTTATTGAACCAAAAAGCTTTGTTTTCTTAGAGTCCTCAGCCTCCTCTGCTTGAAATCTATGCAGTTTAAGGATTCTCAGCAGCTAATAGTAGTAAGCATGTGACATTTTTCTGGTAAAATATGGTTTTAAACTATAAAAAAGTCAATGCTGAAAATTTGCATTAAAATGAAAACTGACCAATCAAACACCTTCTCAAATATCCCTTTTCTATTTAATGGTCCACTGGAAAAGTCATGAAGTAATAAATGCAGCAAAAGTAAGAATTTGGGAAGAATCTTTAAACAGTTCCACAAAGCAAAAGACTTTTGAAAATAGTCCAGAAGCTAAGAGGATGGGGTTGGTTTTTTTAAAAAATAAATAAATAAATAAATAAATAAATAAATAAATAAATAAACTCTATCAAAGGTTCTAAACTGAAGATTCCTCAGGAATCAGACTTTTAGAATTATAAAAATCAGAAGGCAGAATAACATTAAAAAAGCTAAACCAGGCTGTCTTACAATATGATGCTGCAGAATCCTATTTTTGGGCACAAAACAATAGAGCACATCCAAATGCTAGCAACACTTATGCTTATTCCTATTTATTAATTTTGTGGGTTTGTTTTGAGACAAATTCTCACTGTGTATGCCTTCCTCACCTGAAACTGGCTACATAAGCTAAGATGGCCTCAAACTCCCCAAATTTGCCTGTCTCTGTCTCTCACTACTATTATTATAAATTTGAGTAACCTATAAGTCAATATACCTTTCATTACTTAAAAGTTATGTATTGTTTCACATATAGTAGCCCAGAACTCCAAGAAATTTTTCAGAAAAAGAAGTTTGTACATTTCCCAAAATGATTACTACTTATTGAGCTAGAAAGAAATGAAGCAATTATAAATGCTTTCACAAACATTAGTTGAGAACCCAATGTTTACTGAACAACATTCTAGATATCACAAGTAGCATGCAAAACTCAGAAGTAGTTTCCTCTTGAAATTTTTACACCTGGGCAGTAGAAATGGCCAAATGTAAATAAATACAGTGTAGTAGAAAGTGGGAAGTTTTTGTAAATTAATTAACCAAGAAAATGAGATTGGGAATACTGTATAGACAAATGGAAAAATATCCTCCCATAACAAAGGAGGAGGAAAGAACCTGATATGGCTGGAGCAGATGTGCATTAGGAAGAGGAGGTAAGGTATGCAGAAAAATGAGAAGACACTCAAGGTTACTGCATTATATAGCCTTGGAGAAATGGGGATCATTAAAAGGATCTTGCAGGGGGAAGTTACAGGTGAATCACTTTTAACTATTGCTTTTGCTATGATTCTTCTGCCCATTTTAGTGAACTTTATCCCATAGCTGAAGATAAACTGAATTGATGATAGTGGTCAAGTCAGGATTCAATAGACCAGTGAAATGGAGAATTTAAATTTGTAGCTGGATGACCAATCTGAGTATGTAACTTTCATAGGTCTCAAAGACTAAAGCAAGATCTGGAGCTTTGAGGACTGGAAGTTGACTTCTTTGTTCAGTGTTTTAGACCAATACCTAGCACTAGTAGGCAGTGAACACATTTGAATAAACACTTGATTGCCAATAGTAGTATGTAGTAGAGCTAAAGTCACAATTTATAGAATCCATCACCATTTCTGTAACTGACGTTTTCTCAAAGTAAATGCCAAGTTATCCTTCCTTGACTCCTTCCACAGTTAACAAACCTTCCAAAAACAGAAACCCTAATCCCTGGCTGCATCACATATTCCAGGGTTAGTCTGTCTAGGCACAGATCTGGCACCCTTTTGTGGTATTTTATTTGGTTTTTAATAGCACTCACATAAATACAGATTAACAAGAAAACACACACAAAAACACAAATCCTTATTTTTGTCCTTGATGATAGAAACCCACTAAAACAAAAACAAAAAACTGATGTCTTCTGTTTAAATGGATGATTTAGATAGAAAAAGGAAATGCTATCAGAAGCAAATTGTGTAAGAAATCAGATTCAGTTTTAAGAACCTTTTTCTAATGCAAAAGATAGGATTAGATTTAATACTGATTTCTCTAATAATAAACAAAAATAGAAATATTAAACATCTAGTTGAGATCAAGGACAACCATCTCTCAATGGTCTCTATCATGCTCTTAAATTACAGATTATGATAGAGAACAGGCAGATCTGGCTTTTTATTGGCTGAAAAATATGTTCTGTGAATTTATTTAAATTGTCTTGTATAGTTTAAAAGCAGAAGAGCTAGTGAGAATCTTATACAGAACTGTCACTCAAGTCCTATGACTTTAAATGTCCTACCAACCTTTAAGTGTTAGTGAGGCATTCCCCTGTTCCACAGTGACACTTGCTTGTGCTGTAAACTCTGAAAACACTTTCCACGTGTTCCTTACACATTAGCTACCTTCAGGGCATAACAACAACTCGGACATCAACTTCTGTCTGCTGACAAATTGCCTTTGGAATATTTTAGATATTTCTGCCTTCCCATTGGAAAATGCTCCTATTGGACATAACAGGCAATATAACATGGTGCCATTCTGGCCTCCAGTTACCAACAACGAGATGTTTGTTACTGCACCAGACAACCTGGGATATACTTATGAAGTTCAATGGCCAGGTCAGTATTGTTGGTGTATTTTTACTGTGGTTTTCTCCAAAAGCAAATCTGTCATCTTAAAAGTTAGGTTCTCACATTGTGCTTAGGTTAGTATGCTATGCTGGACATAAAGCTTTTCCGTAGATTCTTGCTTGGGAATAAAAAATTGGAATTTATTATTTACTGAATACTTGCTCTGACCCAGTTCTGAGATAACTGAACAACACTCTCATTTAATCTTCATAGTCTTTAGAGACAAGTATTTTATTTCTTATTATGCAAATAAATAAACTCAAACTTAGAAATTAATTCTAACACTAGAGAGGCTATGTTTGCAGCAAAGGAGAGAATGAGTTTTCAACTTAAACACCTGCGATGTCACCAATTACTCTTGAAACCATGTCACTTGCATTTATTTATAACTGAAGAGGGCATGTAATATTCAAAGCTGCTTGCTTAATATTTTAAAATTCAAGGCTTTCAATTATAAATTTTCCTTAAAAAGTACCAAAATATAGTGAAAGATCACAGAACTTTGGTCTTGAAAAGACTGTCTTCAAAACCAGCTGTTCTCCCTACAGCCCATGGGCCCTGGGCAGAGTCTCAGTTCTTTGAACCATCTTGTCATTAGCTTTGGAATGGCAATATCATCAACCTCAATATGGCTCATTCACAGAAGGAATAAGAAGTCCCTTTGAGATGGCAGGTACTAGGTCATGTGGCAACTAAAACCTAATTCTGGGAGTTCTCTCCTAGAATGACTTGAACAGAACCTAAATTCAAGCTGTGTCCAATTTTGATGATAATTATTTAAATATTTATTTTACTCTCATCTTGTTTATTTTAAATAGGTCAGGAGTTCACTATATCTGAAATCATTACCATTGCTGTAGTGGCTGTGCTGTTACTTGTGGCTGTCGTTTTTGTGGGAGCTTCTTATCTAATCCGTTCTAGAAGTAAGAATGAAGCCACTCAGCCTCTTCTCACTGATCACTACCAACGCTATGCTGAGGAGTATGAGGAGCTCCCAAATCCAAATCAGTCTATGGTCTGACAACTCCGCCTGTCGTCTAACACAGGAGGATGGAAGCAACGTGACTGAAACATAGTCATCACCTGCATTTCCTTTTGCTGCTGCTTTCTTACACAGATGTGTATTGAAATTAAAGCATTGTGTTTCAGGGATGAGAATTCAATCTTTTCAATGGGTTCTAATCATTAGTTCTATTTAAGATAGCATACTGTACCAGCTCCATAATATCTAAGGGGATACTATGATGAGCTTTGTTGTATTTTAAAATTTGCCTAGGTGCTGTGAATAAGCAATGCTTTGTGTGCACATGAGATTGATGTAAAAAAATCTCTACTTCAAATGTGCAAGTAGCCATTCTTATGCTGTTAACATGCAAGTGTGCTGCTATTATTGATAGTGGGTCAACAGAGATAAAGGCAGCCATGTTGATTAATTAAATTACATTACTTTGTAAGCAAATAGGATCCTAAAACTGATCACATCTTGATGTCAAGGTGCAAGCCCTCCTCAAAGTCACTATTATTGTGTCAGACAAAAGCTTCACATTGCTGAAACACAGCTGCTACTGTGTTTCCCACTGTATTCCCAAGCTTAGTTCTCTGGACAAGAAACTGCCTGTGCCATAGTTCACATCCTAATTCCAGTGTCTAATTGGTATGTAGAAGAGTAAAGCAAAGGACATGGCATTTTGTGGATTATATAAACTGCTTTTGTTTCATTTCAACACCATTCTTTTACCACCTATCAGCCTTCTGTGTAATTCAAAATAAATATAATAAAATCTTGTTTCATTGCTTCCAGTTTTTCAAAATGCTCTCTTTTTCACTCTTTATCTTTAAGATGTCTGATTCTGTTGCCTCAGCTGCCCTAAAACACTTTATATAGACTAGGCTACCATAAAATTCAGAGAGATTCATCTGCCTCTGCCTCTTCGGGTACTGGAATTAAAGATGTGTATTCAGGATTGAAATCTCCCCTTGACCAATTTTTTCTGTAATGAATAAGTAATGACCAAATTGGTCCTTTTTAATTTTTTTAGCTTAAAGTCTACTTTGTTAGATATTAGGATAGCAACCCCAGCTTGTTTTTTAGGACCATTTGTTTGGAAAATCTTTTCCCAAACCTTTACACTGAGCCTGTGTCTGTCTTTGTGGTTGGGATGTGTTTCTTGTATGCAGCAGGAGGATGGCTTCTGTTTTTGTATCCATCTTGTTAGTGTGTGTCTTTTATAGGTGAGTTGAGTCCATTGATATTAAGGGATATTAGTGACCACTGATTGATATTTCCTGCTTTTTTTGGTGGTAGTTTGTATGTATTTCCTTTCTCTGGGCTATTCTTCTCTGGGATTATTGATTGCTTGTGGTTTGATGGGTGTATCTGGGATCCTTATGTTGGAGTTTTCCCTCTAATGCTTTCTGGAGGGCTGGATTGGTAGATAGGTATTGTTTCAGTCTGACTCTGTCATGAAATATCTTGTTTACTCCATCTATGGTGATTGATAATTTTGCTGGTTATACTATTCTAGGTGGGCAGCCATGCTCTTTTAGTGACTTTATAACTTCTGACCAAGCCCTTCTAGCTTTCATCCTTTCCATTGAATAGTCAGGTGTTATTCTGATGGGTTTTTCTTTATAAGTAAGTTGGGCCTTTTCTTTTGCAGCTCTTAAAATTTTTTCTTTGTTCTGTATGTTTTGTGGCTTGATTACGTGGCAAGCTTAAATTTTTTTTGGGGGGGGTCATATCTATTTGGTGTTCTGTAAGCTTCTTATATCTTTATAGGCATTTCCTTCTTCAAATTAAAAAAGTTTTCTTCTATGATTTTATTGGATACATTATCTGTGCCTTTGAGCTGGTATTCTTCTCCCTCTATTCCTATTATTCTCAAGTTAGGTCTTTTCATGGTGTCCCAAATTTCCTGAACATTTTGTGTTATGGCTTTTTTGATTTCAGTATTTTCTTTGGCTGATGTATTTATTTCTGCTACTGAGTCTTCCACTTCAGAGATTCTCTCTTCCATCTCTGGGATTCTGTTGGTTATGCTTATATCTGTAGTTCCAGCTCTTTTCTTCAGGTTTTCTGTTTCCATCTTTGCCTCATTTTGTGCCTTTTTTACTGCTTCTATTTCAGTCTTTAGCTCCTAGAATGTTTCTTTCATTTTTTTTGTTTACCTTTTCTTGGTTTTCTTTCAAGGATTTGTTCATCTCTTTCAATTTTTCGTTTGTATTTTCTTCTATTTTTAAAGAAATTTTTATATCTTCTTTGAATGGTTCAGTGATCTTCATAAGGGTATTTTTGGTGTTGTTTCCTTCTGCTTCCTCTTAATTGCTCTGTTCAGGTCTTGTAGTTGTAGAACCACCACTTTCTTCTGGAGTTGCCTTGTTGTTCTGTATATTAATATATATATTTTTGCACTGGCATCTGCCCATGGCTTCAGTGGTTCATGATTAGGGTGTCTGCCCATGGCTTCAGTGGTTCATGATTAGGCTGCTCCTAGTCAGTTGTTGCAAGAGGGCTTGTGTGTCTCCTGTCTCCTCTGAGTAAGGGGTCTGCTCAATCTCTGACTCTGCTCTGGGCAGAGGTCTGAATTTCAAAGCCTCAGTCCTTCTCTGATGATGCAGTTGGAGGCGAGGCTGGCCTGCAAGGTCCCCTCTTTTAGATGTGGCTGGAGATGCCCCTCACAGCCAAACCTCAGCCCTGTCTGCAAAGGGGAGTCTGGTATCAGGCACCTCAGACTCATCCTAGTCCTGGATCACAACTCTGTGGGCAGGGAATCAGGTGCCAGAACCTGCTCCCTCTTCAGATTCTTCCTCCAACTTTCTTTCTCTACCCGGAAGCCCTGCCTATCTTTTCCTTCCTAGGTACTGGCCATTCAGCTGTTTACTAAACCAATCAGGTGCCTTAGGCTAATGTGGAAAGACAGATACATATTCACACAATGTGATCAAATATCCCACAACACACTACTTTATTTTTATTATAAAAGATATAATTATTGTCCAAAAGAAAGTCTTGAATAAATGCTTGAATTCTTCCATCTTATTCAATTCTCACATCTAATTAATTAATAATTTTGTTAATATAGTTATTAACTATTAACTTCTGTATCCTAAACAATAAACCCAGCATTTAAGACTGTTACTCTCCACTGGAGGGCAGTTTTGCCGCAGCTGACTTTTGACATGATTTAGAAACACTTTTGGCTATTCCACGTGTGATTGCAATCTAGTAGGCAGAGGCAAAGGGGTGCCACTAACATACTGTGATTTGTAGGACATAAGCAAAAGGCTTGTGTAAGGCTATGAAGATAAACAAGACTTATAGTGTGCCTGGCCTCATGTAGTTTACAACTGGATAGACCTCCCCATACCCCCCTAACACACACACACACACACACACACACACACACACACACACACACACACACATTAGAGAATCTCGTAGTCTAGACAGTATAGGCTAAACTGGTTTTCAAAGGTGCAAGTTCTCTTTAATCTGTCTATATGACTCTTAATGGGCCTTTGTGCTTTTTTTTTATTTACAATGTTGGAGCCACAAAAGAGCTCCTTTGTCTTTAATCTTATATGCATCCAATGACTAAATGTTCCTTTTCATAGATAAACAGGTAGGATCCCCAAATCTAATTACATTGCATTAGAAGTTTATCACATGTAAAAGAAAAAAATGAGGCAATTTTTCGTTTATTTGGTTGAGAGGTTTGTTATTGTCCTAAATAAAATCAGAATTAAGATACCTCAGATTTTAAGAAAAACTAGCAAACTTTCCAAAATTAAATTTGGAAGTGTACTGTAACAAATGAGAGTAAACTGCTACAATCACTGCAGTATGAAAAAAACCAACACTTGCTTCTGTTTAAAAACCTGAAAAAGGGCTGTGATCTGTAGAGGTGGTTAGAGAAGATTATATGATGAAGAGTCAACTAAGAAGCCTCCTTTAAATGCTGAAATCTAGGAAAAAGAAACACATTCAAGGTGGTTGTCCTGAGAATTTAAAATCTGTTTCACTGGAGATGATTGATACACAAAGTTTTGCACGTATCTAACTTGATGGATTTAGAGAGGACTCTACCTATGAAAGAAGCACCACAACCTGCACTTCAGGCCACTGCTGCCAAGCATTCCCTTGCTCTCTGATCATTTAGCTTTTCCACCTTAGCAGATTTTTTTTAAATCTAAAGTGCAGTCACTACCCTCAGGCACTATGCCCTGTGCTCAATCTCTAGGACTTTCTTTAATGCTTCCCTCTTTTCTGCTCCTAGGAAACTCTCTATCCAATTCTTAGCCCTAAGGAGTCACAGCTCTTTTCAAGTCCACACACAAGCAACATCAGGACTTTTCTTTCTGAATCTAAATTAGCTCACTAAGTGATGTGTTTCAAATTGATCCACATAACAAATGACAAGGCTTTCTTTCTTTTAAAAGTTAAGTAATATTTCATTGTAAGCATACACATTTTTATCTAATCACCTGTCGTTGAGCATTTATATTGTTTCCATGCCTCTGCTTTTATGAATAAAGTTATGGCAGCCACAAGCGTTCATATAGTTCTTTGAGATCTTCATTTCAAATCTTGGCTACATAACCAGAAGTCAGGTAGTCGGCTACCTCTTTTATCTGCACCTTCACCAACACATGTTATCTTACCATCTCAAGGTGCACTTTAACAGATGTAAGTGAGCTGATGTCTCTTGAGCATTTCTCTGACATTAGTGATACTGATCAGTTTCATAAACTGTCGGCTTTGTACATATTGCAGAAATGTACATTCAGATCCAGTGATCATTTTAACCAGTTTAGTGAGAGTTCTACTATTGAATTCTATGCCATTCTTTTTTAATTTCTTCCTTTTTATTTATTCTTTGTGTCTTTCACATCATGCATCTTTATCCCATTCATTTGCACAGCTCTTCCTATCTGACCTCTGCCTTTTGAACCTCCTCTCCCCAAGAAAGTAAGATAAAATTAAGGGGGAAAAAAAGAAAAAGAAATCTTTTTATGGAAGCTGTTGTATGACAGTGAGTCAGAGAGTAAACTTCCTCATCCATATATCTTTACTTACAGGTGTCCATTGCAAAGAATCACTGGTCTGATTCCAGGTCTCTGATTTCTGCTGCACTATCAATGCTGGGCCCTCAGTGAGCCTTCTCATGGATGTTGTGTTGTTACCTCGTGTCTTTTTATTTATTCGTTGTATCTTTCATATTATGTATCTTGATCCCATTCATCTCCCATCCCTGTGTATCTGCCCTCTGCCCATATAGCCCTCCACCCAGAAAAAAGTTTAAGAAAATAAAAAGATGATGGAAGAATACATCCCCTTGAAGGTCCTCACTGCTTTGGATGAAGCTTTTGTTCGCTTATTTAAAAGCTACTGTTGTACCAGGAAAATAATTGCAATCTACCAACCTCTTCACATGGATGTTACTAGCAATCTCCTAAGAAGAGAGGAGTCTGTGTGTAGTCTGTTCCCCTTTGAATGTTCCTGGTGGCACACAGTGGTCTCTATCATGGGAGTGCTGACTCTGACGCTAGGACTAATCCTCGTCATCTACAGGTCCTCCCAGCAAGTGGCTTTCTCTGTTGGGATATGCATGACAGTTGCATTCTCGTTGTCCTTAGTCCTGTGCCAGTTTCATCTAACATGGAGGATTTGACAGAATCACCAGCAGCAGGAAGGAGAGCAGAGACTTCGTCGAGCACCTCCCAAACTTCATTGGTGAGCACTTCCCAGACCCCGGCATTGACCAGCACTAGACTGTAACTACGCTGAACTTGATATCCTCAGTCCCCTCAATTTTTAAATCTGAACATTAAATGCAAATAAAAATCGACTTGTAATAGCTTGTTTCCCAATAAAGCACAATACCCAAAGATAAAAAAGAAAAGAAAAGAAAAGAAAAATACAAAGGAAAACATGTTGTCCTGGGAGCTGTAGTCTGACAGAGTGAGTCATGCAGTAAACCCTTTTGTCCATATATCTTTACTTGGACATGATCACTGCAAAGAGTCACTGGTCTGGTTCCAGGCCTCTAGTTTCTGCCATACTATCAATGATGGGCCCTCACTAGAGATCTTTGTGGATATCCTGTTGGTGCCCTGTGTCCTGAAGATCATTTAGCTTTAGGTCTGTGACAGTGTATGAGTATGTGCTATAAACTTTGCTAATTTCTGCACATACAATCATGTCTTCTGTATATAGAAGTAAATGTTTTTACTTTTGCAGTTTGGATGCTTTCTATTTGCCTCCCTGTTCATTCTAACTCCATTGCTATGCTGAGTAGAGTTGATACCTGTTGGCCTCCTTGTCTGTACTGCACCACAGTTTCTCCCTAGCATATCACCTGCAAGTTTTCATTTCTGGCTGTCTTACTTAGGGTTTCTGTTACTAGGAAGAGACACCATGACTGCAACAACTCTTATAAAGAAAAAATATTTAACTGAGGTGGCTTACATTTTTGTATGTTTAGTCCATTATCATTATGGTGTGGGAATCAAGGCAGTATGCAGGCAGACTTGGTGCTAGAGAAGTTGATGAGAATCCTACATTTTTGCTCAAAGGTAACAGGAAGTCATCTGTCTCACTAGACATGGCTTGAGCACATATGAGACCTCAAAGCCCACCTCTACAGTGGCAAACTTCTATAATAAGACTACATCTACCCCAACAAGGCCACACCTCCTCCCAGTATCCTTTGGGAGCCATTTTCTTTCAAACTACCACATTCCACTTCCTAGCCTACAAAGGCTTGCAGCCATATATAATGCGAAAATAAATTTAGTCGAACTTCAAAAGTTCCCATAGTCATATAGTCTCAAATTTATTTAAAAATCTAAAGTCCAAAATCTCTTCTGTGATTCATGCAATTTAAGTATAATCACCTGTAAAATCAAAATCAAAAAGCAGATAGCTTATTTCCAGCATATATTGTCACAGAATATACATTACCATTCCAAAATTAAGGCAAGAGAGCATACTAGATCAAAACAAGAACAAAAACCAGCTGGACAAACTTGAAACTCTGCATCTTCATGTCAGATGTCAAAGGACACTTCTCCCACATTTTCCAGTTTTGTTGACTGATCTGCTCCCTGTTAGCACCTTTTCTTGGCAGGTATTCTATGGGTCTCCAACATCTTGTGGTCTCCAAGGCAATCCAGGCTTCAACTTCACAGCTTCATGTGATGGCCTCTCTAGACTTCCATTCACAGACACCTCTAACACATTCCCGGCCTCAGCAGCTTTTCTTAGTCATAGAGGCAAGTTCTATAAACCCTTTCTTCTATCCTTAACTCCAGGACCACATGGCCAAAGTTGTCAAGTTCTGCTGCTTTCAGGGGCTGCAACATGGCCTCCTCCTTTATTCCAACTTCATCAGCTTTCTGGTTTTGATGGTTAGCTTTATTGCTTCAGCTTGGCTGTTCTGAAACTGAATCTGTGCTCCAAGCTGGCTTTGAGCTCATAAATCTTTCAATTTCATCACTAGATTTCTGGTTTTGATGGTTACCTTCACTGCTTGAGTTTAGCTATACTGGAACTTGCTCTGTAGACCATGCTGGCCTCAAACTCAGGGACCTACCAGTCACTGTTTTCTGAGTTCTGAGATAAAAGGCATTCACCACCACACCCAGCTCTAATCTCTTCTTTAATTCCTTTTCACTAGTTAGAAAGTCATCTGGGGGGAATCTTGCCCTGAGGTTACCACTCTTTCATTTCTTAATCTGATTATCTCCTTGAACACAAAAAAGTAAATCCATTCTATTCCTTGGTGATCCTTTTCTCCTCTAATTTTATATTTTGTAATTCACCATCTTAACTTGTTCTTCTTCATTATATAGCTTCATTAAAGGTACCACCAATAACGACACCTCAGAGTCTGTACTAGACTGTTTTAAGATTTCTTTTGCCAATTGATTAATCCAAAACTTTAGCCTAGCCAGACTCTTTGGATAAGAGCAAAGATAGCCATGATCTTCATCAAAATATCACAAGAATATCTCTAAACCACATATTAACATTTTTCTCCTCTGAAAACTCTTGGACCAGCCACCACAATTCAAATAATGCTTAGTACCACTGTCTTCCATGTTCCTATTAGTATGGCCAATTGAACAGCACTTAAAGCATTCAGCTGATTTTCTAGTTCATAGTCCCAAGGTCTATATTTCTTCAAACAAAAGCTTGGTCAAGTCTATCACACCAGTACCCCAGTCCCTGTTAACAACTTCTTAGTGCTTCTATTGCTATGAATAGACACCATAATCACAACTCTTAAAGGGGAAAAACATTTAATTGGGGTGGTTTATGTTTTCAGAAGTTTAGTGCATTATTAGCATAGCAGGAAGACAGCATGCAGGAAGACATGACAAGGTACTTGAAAAGTCACTGCAAATCCTACATCTTGACTTAGAGGTAACAGGAAGCTCTCTGTCACATTGGACAAGACCATGGTACTTTTAGGAGGTGTGGCCTTCTTGGAGTAGGCATAGTAATATTGGAGGAAGTATATCACTGTGGTGGTGGGCACTGAGGTCTGATATATGCTCAAGTCTTGTCCAATGTGACAGACAGCCTCAGCTGGTCTAAGATCATGATTGCATTATCTCTGGCATGGCCAGAAGCTATTCCATAGCCCTTCTCCCTGTCTTCTAGTTCTTATATTCTTTCTGCCACCTCTTCCATAGTGGATGAGAGTCTTCAGAGTATAGTGGTATAAAAGTCCTGTTAGGGCTCAGTACTCAGCTATTACTTATTCTTATCATCTTGAGCAAGTGTGTGTAGTGGTATTGTTTTCTGTTCCATTGTAAATAATTGTCCTGCCTACTGGTTTAATAAAAAAATGCTGATTGGCCAAATGCAGACAGGAAATGGAGGCAAGGCTATCAGGCTAAGAAAACTCTGAGAACAGAGACACAAGAGCAGAGAAGTCAGCAGATAAAGAGAACAACTATGCTGCTCAGAGAAAAGGTACCAAGCCACATGGCTAAACAGATGAATAGAAAAAGATTGAGACAAGATGAAAGAGTAGCTAGCTAGCAATATGTCTGAACCATAGGTCAATCAGCATAAAAATTAACACAAGCTTCTGTGTGTTTCTTTGGAACTTTGGGACTGCTGGTTCAGATCTTGGGGCTAGTCTGGGCCAGAAACTTCATACTACAGGTGTCTGTCTCTGTATTCACTGCCAGTCACTGGAAAGGGGCTTCCCTGATTAGTACTAGATATAGCATTTGTCTTTGGGTATAATCATAAATATTTAAAAGGCAGTTTGGCTATATGACAATTAACTAAACAACAGAGCAAGTTTGTAGTGACAGAAATACATTCCTTCTTAGATTTGGCAGATAAGTGGATGAAACTGGAAAAAAAATTATGCTGAGTAAGGTAAGCAAAGGTCAGAAGGATAAGTAACACAAGTTCTCACTCATATGTGAATCCTGACTTCAAATCTTAAGATGTTTAAACGGGAGTAGCTGTAACAATAAGAAAACTGAACAAGGACTTTTGAGTGGAGGATGCCTTAAGAAAACAGAAGTAGCAAAGCACAATGACATGAAAACAGAGAGGGAGAATTTGTAGGGGCTGGAAGTGTAGATGGAAATGGAGGGGTGGTGAGAGAAGGTGAAGTAATGGTAAACCAAAACTAAGAATGCAGAAAAATTCCATAAGACAACTTAATACCCATTAAGGCAATTAAACAATATAAATTGAAAGGCAGGTAGAATGGCACAGGCCTTTAATCCCAGTATTTGGGAAGCAGAAGTAAGCAGATCTTTGAGTCTGAGGCCAGCCTGGATAGCCTTTGATAGAAGAGAGAGTGACTGGAAGGGTTGCGGGAGGGGGAAGGGAGTTTGAACAAGGGGATTCATGGATAAAAAAGGAGATTTTATTCAAAAATAAATTTTAAAAAATCAAAAAAGAAAGCTTTGGAAAAAGAGTTGGTATTGGGCCTTATATATTTGATTGGGCTTTGTAAAAAAAAAAAAAAGAAGGAAATTTCTCTGAATACAATTTTTTTTACATTTAAGGATAAATATTGAATTTCAGTCTTCATTTGTTTGGCAGAATTTATCTGTTAAGTCATCTTGATACAGACATTTTTATGGGACATTTTTTCATTATTCACTCTGTGTTATTGGTGTATTTAGGTTTTCTACATTTTTTTCTTGATTTAGTTTTGATAAAGTATGTGTTTTATCAATTGTTCTCTTTAATTGAAGATGGTTATTTAAGTAAAATTCATTAAAAATCATTTCTTATAGGTTATCCAATTTGGAGTCAAGTAATTTTTTATTAAAATATAGTTCTTTTCATTTACAGGACATCACAGATAGTTCTTCTGTTTATGAAGGACTGAGGATCAATACATTCTTATAATCCGTACACACTCAAACCAATGTCTAAGTGTTCATGAGTAATTAATTTAGTTGGTAAAAAAAATAATGAGTTGATTCTTGACACTTTCTATGTGTGTATCATTACACTTTGTTCATATTCTCACCTCCCCTACCTCTGTACTCTCCTTCTCCAGCCTCTCACGGGCCTTTTTTCTCTATGAAAATTGTCACCCCTCTGCTTTCCTGATGTATGCCCATATATAATACTTAACATATATTTATATTTATAAAGTATTTGACTCACAAGCCTAAGACTATGAATTCAAGTCCTCAGAACCCATTTAAAGCCAAACATTAATCTGTAACCCCCAGAGACACAGGAAAATTCTCAAAAGCTCACTGGTAGCTAGACTATCAAATGAAGCTTGAACAGAAGGCGTCCTTGTCTCAGACTAGATTAAAGATAAAGACTGACATATGACGACATTCTCTGACCTCTAAATATCTGCTATTGCATGTTCACACACTTACTCACACACATACTCACACTCACATCATAATGCAGACATACATGTATCACACATACAGTGTCCTAGCTTTATTTCTGTTGCTA
This sequence comes from Sigmodon hispidus, assembly GCA_004025045.1. Lineage (NCBI taxonomy): Eukaryota > Metazoa > Chordata > Mammalia > Rodentia > Cricetidae > Sigmodon > Sigmodon hispidus. Next base: position 36,392 of record PVIH01003645.1, read on the forward strand.
TGATAAAATACTCCGACAAAGAGCAATTTATGGGGAAAAATGTTTATTTTAGTTCACAAGTTCAGAGCCCCAGGTTACAGCTATAATTGTGTGGAAGTCAAGGCAAGAACAGAGAGATAGAAGCATTTTGTTTAGTGCTCACCTAGCTCTTTCTGTTCTTATGTTATCCAGGGCCCAAAATCTGGAAATAATGTCACTCACTTTAAGGCTGTGTTTTACAATATCAATTAAGGCAATCAATATAATCCTTCATAAACATGGCCACTGGCCAATCTGATCTAGACAATGTCTCATTAAGACTCGCTTTCTAGATGATTGTGCATTGTGTCAAGATGATAGTTAAAACTAACCTCCCCCCTCTCTCTCCCTCTCTCTCCTTCTCTCTCCCTCTCTCCCCTTCTCTCTCACTTTCTCTCTCTCATACACACATACATAGTGAAGTGAATAAAATAAAGATTTTACATCTGATGGGAAACATGACCTTTATGGCTCTGAGTACACTTTATTGCTAAACATGATGACCTCCAATTCAACCCATTTTCCTGTAAAAGTTATGATGCCATTTGTTCCTATGGCATTTTTAAGACCACATTTTCAACTACATTATTAAGATATAATGCCAGAAACTCCACTTCTGCTTGGAATAGTAATGCATGTCTTTAATTTCAGTACTCAGAGGGACAAGCAGTTCTCTATGAGTTAAGGTCTACCTGATCTACATAGCAAATTCTAGGATAAGCAAGACAACACAGAACTTGTCTCAAAGAAAGAAAGAAAGAAAGAAAGAAAGAAAGAAAGAAAGAAAGAAAGAAAGAAAGAAAGGAGGGAGGGAGAGAAGAAAGGGGAAAGGAAATAACACTTCTCTCGTGTTTAATTAATCTGTGTATCTTAGCATATAGCTGTTTATAGTAGATGTGATATGAATATATCATTCAATCAGAATGTATGTTTAAATCAAATTCATGTATGTTTCAACATAGTGCATTCTATAGGTTCTCCTGTTGAAATCTTCTCATATTGAAGGAAAAAAATCAGTATCTCATCAAGTTCCTTAATACTACAGATGAAGAAACATTACTCGTGTACAAATCCCAAATGACTGCTATCTATAACAAACACAAAAAGAAAAGGTAGAATCCAGGTCTCTGAGAGTAAGTGAAGTAGTTCCTTAAGCACCCAAGCAACCTAGAAACTCTGACATCTTTTTAAAAAATTTTATTCTGCTAGAGAGGACATACAGGATTTTGTAGAGATCATTAGACCAAGATGTGAAAATATTCATCATTCAAAATTTAAGGATTCCCAGCATGTAGCAGTCACTTAGTGAACCAACCATGGCACCGGGTGAGATAAGAATTCCTTGCATGTAGTGGCCACGTGGTAAACCCAATATGGCACCATCAGAACATGCTGCATACACCTGTGTACCCCTAGGCAAGGCTACGTATATCCATGCCCACCCATTCTCTTAAAAGGAGCCACCAGGTTGATGTCTGCCTTTTTCTCTTCTGCTTCTCTGCCCCTGTACTGACCTGGTAACTCTCCTGAATAAACTCCAATGTTGCACTGGTAGTGTGTGTGTCTGATCTCACATGTGAAACCAACACCAAGAATAGTAGTTTATTCCATGCGCTCAAGGAACATAACTAGGCCACCTAACTTTGTTGCACCAATTTAAAATGTACTGAATGGTTAATGTTTACCAGCACAGGGAATGACTAGCCAGATCATCTGAGGTATGTAAAGAACTAAAGGATATATAAATCCTACAACACTGGCTAATAAGATGGGAGATCAAATTGATATGGTCTTCCAAGAAGGGATTCTTTAACTGATAGTATAAAATTAACCCATAAATGATTACCTACTATAGAAATTTCCTATAATAAACCTCAAAGCTTAAATTGGAGAAATGACTCAGTGGTTTCAAATGTTTGCTGCTCTCACAAATGATGAGAGTTCAGATCCCAACATGCTTGTCAGGCAACTTTTAGTTGCCAGTAGTTTCAGTTGCAGGGATCCCTTAAGACCCCATTTCACTTGCACACATCTGCACACACATATACAAAGAAACACAAAAATACACACACAAAAAATAAAAATGAACAGTGTTTAAAATTTATGCTAGATGGGCTGAAAAGATGGTTCAGTGGTTTCGCAACAGTTGTCCTTCCAGGGGACAGAGTTCAATGCCCATCACCCACATGCTGCTTAAAACCATGAGCAATTCCAGTTCTAAGGGATCTGACATCCATCTCTGATCTTCTTGGGAACCAGGCACACACTTGACACACACACATACATGTAGGCAAACCTTTCATACCCATAAAATGATTAACTCTTAAAGAAAATGATTTTAAAGGTGGAGAACCACAACCATATATTTAAAAGACTACACTAAATGTTTCCTAAGAACAATTATTTCAACTTAATAAAGCAAATTTTAATTATGCAATTAGTTTTATTTTATTGCATACTACTTTTGAAAAACAGGCATAAATCTTTGTATGTTTCTCTATATCCATTGTGGGATATCTTACATGAATGAGGTATAGGTAGATGCTTATATAAATAGTAACTGTCTTATGAGACTAATAAAGCTAGAGATAATACAATAAAATTATGTGTCTCATTTTAGAAATGAGAAATAAGTGGTACAATCAGAGTTTACTAACACCTACCACACAAAGCACAATATTTTATAGCAAAATGTTAATATTTCTGAAAAAAATAAGAAAAATATTTCAGTAATTTCTAAGGCCTGAATGAAGTATTACTAAAATTGTAATATTAAGTAAATTATATTTACTTTTATTCCCAGGACTCAAAAGGCAGAAGCAGAGAAATTTCTGGGTTTGAGGCCAGTGCGGTTCCAGGACAGCCAGGGCTGCACAGAGAAACCATCTTAAAAATTATTTTAAAAAGCAGATCTAATCATGTATATTTTTACTTAGAGACAAGGAAAACATCTATAATTTTCTAGAAAATAAAAACCCATTTTAAATTGATAAGTTATTTTTCCCATATCCTGGGAATCTGATTTCTAGCCTGAATTTATGCAATACTAAACCTAACTTTGGCAAAGAAGGAAAACTCAAGTCTAAGAAATGTCTCCCATAACAAAAGTTAGAATATTTGGAAATAACAGAACACTAAATTTTATGCCTCACACAGGAAATGTATAGAGTGACAGAAAAGTCATTTTGTTAAGACTATATATTAAGTCCTAAAAGGCTAGTGGATTTCAGGTAAGTTTACAAAAGATGAGATAGTTATTAATTCTCAGAAAATAGTTACTGTGTCAGGAAAGAAATTTCACTGTGGGGACTATGAAGAAAGTCATAAACAATAGCCTTATGCTTAACATAAATGCATTAACATAAATAACATAATACAATGACTTAGCAGTAAGGATTGTAGTGTGTATCATTTATCTAAATTGTGCTAGTATTAATAAAAAGTAGGGAGTCAGAAATTGACATAAAAACGTGATAAATCCAAGAAACAGTGTAAAAGCAATCACCTGACCATATTCTCTACCTTTTCTGATCCAAAAGCCCTGAAAGTCCCCCTCAGCCCCTCCTTCCCTTTTCTTGTCCCTCTCTATCCTATTTCCCAGTCCTCCAGAATAGCCATGTGTTACGTGGGGGTTCTGACCCCACCGAGCCAGAGCCCCAGACATACCCATGGCTACTCGCCCCCCCGCCAATGACTCAGATGCTTATATTAATTTCATCCTGTTTGGCCTATTTCTCAGGCACATTGCTAGCAAGCTCTTTCATCTTAATTCAACCCATTTCCATTAATCTACCTGGCCATGCAGCCCAACCTGTAGCTCACCTGGGTTTTTACCTGGTTCTTCTTTGGCGGCTGGATGGAGTCTCTTTGACTCTGCCCTCCTTTTGTACCTCGATTTCCCTACCTACTTCTACAGTGCTTGACACAGGCCAAAACAGTTCCTTTATTCAAAGAATTCAAAGACATTACCACATCAGCCATGGTCAATCCAGTTCAGCCAACCCTGACTCTTTTCTTGATTTAAGATAACTTATTGGCACCCCAGAGTGACGGTGTAAATAATTCTCCAGCAGCAGTAGTGCTGAAAACAGACGCAAAATCATGTGAAAGATGCTGGTGGGAGGAGTCATTAAATATCTTTGCGTTCATCTTCCTCATTACATATAAAAAGAAAAATACCCCTCCACAGCTCGGGACTAGAAGGAACTTGAGACCTCCAGGGTTTCCCTAGGAAAACAAAATAGAGAAGATCTCATTAGCTAACTGGGATCATAACCAAGGTGAGGTTGGAACAAATCATGAGAGGAGGAGATGGTTGAGTAAGAGGAGCAACAAAGAGAAAGAAAAAGAGAGATAAATATCTTGATTGAGGAAGCCAATGAGGGGTTGGAAACAGACCGACTGGGTGCTAGGGAAACCCCTAAGAACCCACAGGATGTCCCTGGCTAAGTCCCCAACCAATAATGGAGGGGATGCCTAGACAAGATTCCCCTATAATCAAATGAATAATCACCCTAAGTGTCATCACAAAGACTATACCCAACAATGAATGAAGGTAGAGGCAGAGATCCATGGCTGAGCACTGGATGGAGCTCCTCTTACAGCTGGAGAGTTGGGGAGAAGAGTCTGTGTGAGCAAGGGGATAGGGACTATAAGGAGGAGTCCCACAGACATGGCTGGCTGGAGCTCTGGGGAGCACACTGAACCAAGAAGAGTCCCTAGGGAACCATAGGACAAAGAGCTAGGCCCTCCAAGAATAGGCAACTGTGGAATGGCATGGGCAGTATGCAAAGCCTCAAGGGGTGGGATCAGACTGTGTTCCTGTAAATGGACTGGCACGTTGGAGCCCATTCCCTGCAGAGGAGAACCTAACCCAGTTTTGATACTGGGATGAGGAAATCAGACCTGCCTGGAGGGGATGAGCCATGCTGAGCTGACCTACCTTGGGACTTCCTGCCCTTTGGGGAGAGGAGGTCAGGAGAGGCTGAAGGCAGACTGGGAGGGACTGGGAACTGGGCAGGATAGATGAACAGGGGGATACATGGAAAAAATAACCTTTTTAAAACAATAAATTAAAAGAAAAAAATTTCAGAGGTGAAAAGGAGACGTTTGCATCTGTACTCATCTCTCAGAGTACCCAGTGCTACTGTGTCAGAAATAGGAATCACTGGCCTGGGGAGATGGCTCAGTAGGAAAAGGTGTTTGCCGTCCAAATAGATAACTGGAGTTCAATTCCCCAGGCCCCACATGGTAGAGAGAACCAGTTCCTTTAAGTAATCCTCTGACAGACACACACCTTCATCTGCACACAATGCATAACTAAAATGTAAAGAGAAGAAAATGATGGTAATCAAATCAGACAAAATAATCCCTCTCATCCTTCTTTTACCTCTTCCTCCTTCTTCATCCCACTCCCCTCCTCCTGCTCCTTCCTCTTCTCTAGGGTGTCTCACAGTCAGAAGCTAACAGGAAAGCAACTGGGCGTATGGATCTTGGCTTAAGGTCCTGGGTGTGGACTCCAATGAGGACCTCATCAATAAGGGATTAGTTTAATGAACTGGTTGGGTTGAGTGTGATTTCATTTCTTATAATTGATCACTATAAGGACAACTTAATAAACAGCTGAAATACTTTCCTCCCAAATAGCCCATCTAATTAGAATGAATGTGTGTAGGATGTACACTTAGAATGAGCTTCTAAGGGCCTGGAGACCAGCCTGGTCTCAGACAGTGCAGAGTGGTGATAACTAGTACCTTAAGATATGTGCTCCTAAGCATTTCCACATAAGGCGATCTGGGGTCTGAGCCTTGGGCCTTGATGAGGGTGGAAACCACCACCCAAGCAGAAGATACCAGCAAATCAAAGCCTTTTCTCCTGCTCCGGGAGGGTCAGGGAAAAAAGTATTTAAGATCGTCCCCTCCATAATAAATTGGACTTACTTGTTTAAACTTGTCCCCAGAGGTTGTATTGATGCTTCTTTCCTCCTCCCTCAAGGAGAAATAGCAGAACCTTGAGCATAGAGGCAGCCTCGACTCCTGACCCGGAACCAGAGTCATATGAACAAATCTGGACTAGTTTTTGTGTGCAATTCTCAAAGCCAGCAGTGCTAATCAATTTTTCTGGGTTTCTTGATGGATTTAGGACTGAACTTGAGTTCCTTGGAAATGGCTTGTGCTTCCTTGGTAGTGACTAAACTCTGGATGTTAGTGAGTAGAAATTTGTCATAAAGTGGCTTTTCCTTTGTCTCATAGACTCTGTTAGGTTCTTACATGAATTTTAGGTTTCTGACTATGATATTCATTACAATGTGTACTTTCAATCTGGCTCCTCTGCTTCAGCCTTGTATAATGATACACAAGTCAGCACAGGCCAGGATATGCTACATGACAAAGGGCCCTCCAAAGCTCTCTGGCTTATGGCATTAAGTCAGGGAGCCATTAAGTGGAGGATCCAGATTTAAATCATCACAAAACATACAACTTCATTTATTTTATTGTGTTGACTTTTATGGTTTATTTTATATGTTGTAAAATTGATATAATTTTAAAGTTTAATGAATATGGACCTCATGCTGCATTGGAGCCTGAACTTGGGGCCTTTAGAAATGGTTTGTTGGTGAATAAAATTTAAATACCATAAAAAAAATAAGAAATACCAATCTATCTATACCTGGTGGTGCTCAGTTAGCTTTAATACCAGCACCTGAAAGACAGAGCTAGGCATATCTCTGTGAGTTCCAGCCAGCCGGGTCTACGCCATGAGATGCTAGCTCAAAGAAGAATAAAGAAAAGGGAACCCTAAATCTAAACATTTCATTTAATAATAACAATAATAATGAGGCAAATTGGAGAGTCAGCCTCTCAAAATTAAAATGCTTGTTCCTGGTGGTGTGATTTGGATGGGAAAGTTGGCAGGCAACTTACAGGTCTCCATGAGCTTTGACTTAGAGAAAATTTTTAATGAAGGAGATTTGCTGGAAATGACAATAGAGTATGATGTGTTTCAGAATATATAACAACACAGAAGCTTGTTCTTAATTTTCCTTATATTGTACAAAAAGAAGTTAGGTTTATAATATGAGGAAAAGAGGGAAAGGAACATTGAATAAAATTTGCCATGGCCTTCAGATAGAAATTCAACAGTTTTTCAATTAAATAAATTACATTTACAGATACACTGTGGCCTTTTTTGTTATTTGGATTTCAAAATAGAAGCTTCTGACGTGTCACCAAATGTACAACCACAGTATTGTGTCTTTTTAATCTTCAGATTTGGCCAGATTTTGTCAATAAACCTGCTGAAAATTGAATAGAGATCTCCCACAAGATGGCCCCTTTGAGCGCTTTTCACAATGTTGATTATGAGCAGCAAGCGACTCTGACTGAAATGAACAGTGCTTGCAGCTGCTGCTCCTTTTCTGGCTTAAAAAAATGCTCATGTGGTACTTGAAAACAGAAGAAGCTGCTTCTGTGTTGATGGGAGAGACATTTGTAATTAATAATCTCCCCATACTGCTAAAATTCCCATCTAAACAATAATGCCAAACATGTATCCTTATTTCTTGTACAGTTATGCCCCTTCATCATGGTCATCAAGCTCTTTAGGACACAAAATGAAAGGTGCACGCCATAGTGCCCAAGTGCTTCCACAGACAAGAGATGACTCTGTCAAACCAAAGTCATTGATGGTTTGTGAGGAAGGAGAAAGGGTTTGGCAACCTCAGAAATCAGCCCTACTTGGCCACTGCTAAGAATACAGATATTGAAAGAATGACTAACTTATTACATAAATATCTAAATCTTTCAAAGAAAAACTAGCTTATAAATCCATGTTTATCTTTCTTTTTAAAAATCCAGTTTCTGGAAAGTTTGCAAGAATACAAAATGAACCTTGAAATATGTTACAGTTAGATTTAAAGTATTTAATGAATTTTGCACTTGTGTTTTTATTCTCTCTGCCTCTCTCTCTCTCTCTCTCTCTCTCTCTCTCTCTCTCTCTCTCTCTCTCTCTCTCTCTCTCTCTCTTTCTCTCTCTGTCCCCTGAGCAAGGTTGAAGTCAATAGAAGATACTCAGCTCCTTTATTCCTGTACCTGTTGGGTCTCCTTTCTGAATGTTTCTGTAGAATTCTCTCAATATAATGGGAAGGAAATCTGACAGATTTCAAATACACCTTTTTAATATATAGTTCACAAATTTCCCCAGTGTTCTTAGCAATGACCTTTAGAATTTTTTTTTAAATAAATAGCTTTGATGGAAAAAAAAATGATGTAGAAATGTCAACATCTTAGTCCTGGCTGTTCTGGAACTCCGTTGCTAAGTACATCAGGCGGGCCTCGAACTCAGAGTTCCGACTGCCTTTGCCTCCTAGTACTGAAGTTAAGTACATGCCCTACAAGTTGGGCTTTCCTCTATTATGTCACTGAGTAAATTCATAACTTCTCTAACCACCGTTTCTTATATGTAAAATAAGGGCCCTTTTTACAAAACAATTTTTTTAAACACTCCAAGAGAAAATTTATGTTAAATGTATCCAAAGTGATAGAATGTAAAAGAACTTGATAAAATTTCCATCTGGATTCCTATGAAATTCCATGAACACTACTTTTATCCCAACAACCATCTTAAGAGGGAGGAAAATCCTGGCAAAAAATAAAGAGTTTATGCTCCAAAGTTTGATCTTTCGATTTGCGATAGCTTGTAGCATGCTGGTTTCCAACTCAATGCTCTCATTCCAGCACCATCGAGGGCATGTCACAGCTAATTATCTGTCATCACGCCCTGTTGCATAGAGGGTTCCTTGCCTGCTGCTGCTGGGACCTCACGCTGTCTGTTGATTCATTTGCATTACTTCCCAAGAGTCTCTGCTGTGTGTGGAGCACACAAAGCGGAGCCCAGGGGCTAACTGGCAGGCCCATCACAAACGCTGAACGTTTCTAAGTCCCCTCCTCATTACTTAGTGAGTAATGTGGGGATGTTCGCTGCTTCACGCGCTCTGGCAATGCAAACGGTCATCTGCTGCTTCAGCTGCTTTCCAGCGTCTGGGGTGCAGAACCACATCGCAGAAGGAACTACACGTGCACTTATGCAAATCGTGATGGGAGCGCCTGGCTTTGGCAGCGTTCCTTCCAGAAGCCTCCTTTGTGGCTGCACCGTCTGCCTGTTTGGTGATCCCAGGGCTTTGAGAGGCAACCTCAAAATAAATCTCGCGGGGAGGAGGCGGGGGGGGGGAGGACTCAAGTTCTTTCCATGTTCCTTTACTGAGGAAAGGCTCCAGCTCTTCCCAACCCTTTAACGCTCCCGGTTCAGGGTCTCTGACCACAATGTTTCAACATCATCTCTAAAATACACATTTGAGAAGGAATAGGCTTATGTATATCTAGCTTTTCTCAAGTTAAAGGGGAAATACTTCCTTAGTGGGTTCTCCAAATTAGATTTGAAATAAATAAACAAAGCATCTATGCTCCTTGCACAAGCACCAAGCTGTTGGGCTTTCACACATTCACACACACACACACACACACACACACACAAACACACACACAAACACACACACAAACACACACACACACAATGTAATATTCTAACCCAATAGTGACTTATTATCTCTATGGATAGTGCAGAGTTTTAAAGCAATAAAATATATTAGATTTAGGTTTTTTTCTTCAGTGCCTTTCAGCTATTGAATTCCCAGGAGAGATGAGCAGCAGGACAGGAAAGAAAAGTGACAGAGATTCTGGGCATTCTTGATTTTTCTTTCTAATTTCTCTGCATTGTGATGTGCTTTTTTATGACCAGGTGCTTTTATGCCAAATAAATTCATAATCTATTGGGAGCAAGAGAAAAACCAAAGCATGGTAAAGAAAAAAAAAGAAGTTAATACTAATAAAATAAAATTGAAAAGTAGATTAGGGAACTATTGTAAAAACCATTGGAGAGCCTCGGTGCTTAGAAGCCGATTTCCTCTAGGTGTCAGTATAGTCCTAGAATTTACAAATCCAATGTTTACTGCCAGTCCATACTATGTACACATTTGAACAGTTTTTCTTTGGAAAACTGAACTACATTTGCAACTATGAATGTTCATGTGAAGATGGCAAAATGGATTCCGTTCGAGGAGAACAAACATGGCTAACATATGTCTACAAACATAGCTGTTTCTGCATCTTTGTGGACATTGTGCAACCTTACCATTTACTATAGGATAGGGAGAGTTGAACTGAAGTATGTCCAATGCTGCAACGTTAGTATTGTAGAAGCACAGTAAGTTACATTATCTTAGGTTGTTATTTATATAGCTAGTTACGACTGAACTCAGTTTAATCTGCTCATTGCCATGGATTCTTACATTACACTTTTATCACCAGGAGGCTAGAGACACCAAATATTGGGGTAGGGGAAGGAACATAAAGATTCAGAGTATGTGATTGCTATTTATCATAACATTACTCAGTTAAACACTGGAATCCACAGTTTTCCAGCCACAGTAACACTCTTGTCATTTTCTCCAATGATAAAATTTGCTCATGGGGCTAGTGAGTGCCATTACTTAAAAAAAAAAAAAAAAAAAAAAAAAACCATTGCTCTTCTCTTAATTTTTCTCCAAACTTTATTTTAAAATATGCCAAAGCATCAGGAATTTTTTTTAAGTAAATAATGATTGCCCAACTATCATCAAGTTCATCAGTTAACATTTCTCTAAATAAATACTTAGGCATATAATTTTAGTAAAACATAAGTCTGAGGAGGTAATAGAAGTCATTGTTTTTCAACAACCCAAGGCATGGAAATAATCTTCCTTGGTTACCTTGACATCCTTTATTGAATCCTTAATGACATGAAATGCTGGTATGATTGAAAGGCTGGAGAACCCAGTCTGGCAGTGAATCCCACAGAGCAAGCAGCAAGGCCTACCTAGTGAGACAAGACCAGAACCTTTGAAATCCTTGTGGCAACTCATTGTGGAGTCAATATGGTCTATCCTCTGAACACTAGGGATGTTCCCAGTCTTGTGTCAATAGCTACAGTCCTATAGGAGGTATCCACAGTCTCTAAAACTGAGTGAATAGATGGTCTGGGATTTACAATCCCAAATGCTCTTGATTAAAAAAAATAAAAAATTAAAATAAAATATTCTAATGAAAACTTCCTCAAATTATGGCAAAATACAAAGTTGGTTTTTATTGTTAAACCCAAAAAGAGCTAAGCTAGATAGAACATTGTAGTGAAGATAAATAATGATATGTTTATTCATTTCCTACTTGAATTGATGACAAAATCTTAGTCTATTCTGAAGACAGATATTTTTTTTCCCTTTGGCCTCCCAACTCCCAAAAAATGACAAAGAAACTTGTTATTAATTATCAAAGCTCTGCCTGTAGCTTAGGCTTGTCCAACTAGCTCCTCTAACTTAAATGAACCCATTTATATTAATCTATGCTTTGCCTCATGGCTTTTCACCTCTCTTCCATCTTGCACTTCCTGTTCCTCTGTGTCCTCTGGTGTCTGCTCCCCATCTAGGTTCATCTCATCTTCTTCTCTCTCTCTGCCCAGAAGTCCTGCCTAGCTATTGGCCATTCAGCTCTTTATTAAACCAATCAGAAGGTGCTTTGGCAAAGGTAAATTTTCACAGTGTACAAAAGGCTTATTCAAAAATACTATACTGAGTTCCTGGTCTTCTCGTTATGTGTCATGACCCCATCAACAACTTAACTGGTCATGTTGATCAAAATTCTCCAAAGATTAGATTGCAACCATATCACAAATGACGGTTTTATTTCATGCTTAAAAACAAAACAAAAGAAGTAGTGTGGTAAGTCTAGCACTCAGAAGACGAGGCAGCTGAGTTTGATGCCAGCTGGCTCTACATAACAAGTTTCAGGCTAGCCAGAGCTACACAAAACAAAAATATACCTTTATTTAAATAAAGATTCTTAAGCAACACTTTAATAGGTCTCTAGAGTAATTACTATGTTTAAGATAATGTGATGGCTACTCTTGGTTGTCAGCTTGACTACACTGGGAATTAACTAAAACACAAGTCTTGGTACACTTGTGAGAAATATTTTCTTAATTAAATTATTTGAAGTGGGAAGACCCACGTTCTTAATCTGAATCTTTTAGGATGAGAAGATACACCTTTAATCTGAGCTTCTGGTGACAGCCTATGTGAGAGGTGTATATATAAGAGGAGTAGCTATGACTGTGTGGAGATACAGCTGTATAATTGTGTGGAGGCAAGGAATAAAAGGAGATGTAGGTTGTAAAAAAAAAAAAAAAAAAAGGACATGAAAGATGAAAGCTTTCTCTCTTTGCTTACATGTCCTCCCTCACAATGGCAAGTTCATTTGTTCACTGGTATTAGAGCCCACTTCTTCAGGATTACAGTGTATACTAAAAACCAGCTGGAGCATTCAGTCTTGTGGAGTGAATAACTACTTGATTCTTGGACTTTATATTAGTAGATAGTCATTGTTGGCATAGCTGGACCACATCTGGTAAGCCACTTTGATAAATGCAATGTATAAATATAACTCTTTTTTTCCAGGTCAGTTTTGCTGAGCAGAGCCCAGCATTTGCTCTGGACAGCTCTTCCTGAAGCTAAAGCAAAATTCTCCTTCTCTTTTCTGGCTTCTAGAGTGTCATGGCTTTCTTTTTTGGCTCATGTGCCTTCCTCTAACTATAAACCCTGAGACCTGCATCTCCCACCTCTAACTATATAATCTACTTCTGTCACAGGCCTTCTTTGCTTCTCTTTATTGAATCTCCCTTTGACTCCACTTTGTCAGGAAATGTGTGACTGCATTTCAGACCCACCCAAGTAATCCAGGTAATCTCCCCATTTCGAGATCTTAATCACATCTGCAAAGTCCACTTTATCCTACAAGGTAACACTCCCATATTCTATGGATTAGGGCCTAGGCATTTAGGAGCCATGCCTCAACTCTTTGCAAATGGTTCCTTTGTGAGAAATGGGCTCAGCTATTACCAGTAGAGAAAATCGAAGCCAGTTCCAAATTATTCATGTTTCTTTACTAAACTCCCATGAAAAGTTTATTAACTCTTTTCTGGCAATGATCAGGGGCAATAAATCAAGACTATAAAGCTGACTGAAGTATTCTAAGTGATTCTCATAAATCTCAAAAGAAATATCCTGTTCTTCAGTTTTGTTTTTCTCCTACCCATGTGAGTCCATTGAATCCTGTTTCTACTAATCTCTTATGTTGCCGTCACTTTGGCCTTACCCTTAACATAGCTTACAAATCTTCCTCATGAATCCAGTTTGTTTGGTTTTTCCTTCTCCTTAATATTCACATAATTAAAATGTTTATACTAATCAAATTAAACCTTACAATTCCATAAAATTTTTATAAACAATGGGCCAGGTGTAGAAGTCCAGTTTTTCAAATGCAGTATTTAGTATCAGAGGCAAGAAGACCTCTGTGAATTTAAGTTCAGCCTGGGCTACACAAGCCTCATCTACATGGTAAGTTCTAAATAACCAGGACTATACTGTGAAACCTTTCCTGAAAGGGGAGGGGTATTCTTTACTCGTTAGAGGAAAACAACCCTAAATTCACATAGAATCATGAGAAATTTCAAATAGCCAAAGAAATCTTGAACAAGACAACCAAAGCTGAAATCTGATTTCAAGGCATACTCTCAAAAATAAATTATTAGAGGGAAAAAGAAAATAAGCCACAATAAAACAGAAAAGAAAAGAGAAGAAAAGAAAAGAAGTCACAGTAGCAAAGGTAACATCAGGGCATAAGAGATACTTTGACCTGGGGTTTTACAGAGATCCCAGAAACAAACCCATGTGTCCACAGTCAACTAATTCTCAAGGAAGGTATCAAATGCACATACCATCATATTGGTAACCTCATCAACACACAGTACTGAAAAAACTAGATATTCGTAGGAAGAATTATATCTCTATCACTCATTGTCTGGTTAGGATTTCTATTGCTTCAACAAAATACCATGACCAAAAAACAATTTGGGGAGGAGAGGAATTTTTAGGCTTTCACTTCCACCACACTGTTCATCATCAAAGAAAGTAAGGACAGGAACTCAAGCATGGTAGGAACCTGAAGGCAGGACCTGGTGCAGAGGGCATAGACGGATGCTGCACTGGCTTGTTTATTTGTTCAGTCTGTTTTTTTATAGAACTCAGGACCATCAACCTAGGAATCACACACACACACACACACACACACAATGGGCTGGACTCTCCCACATGAATTAGTAATTAAGAAAAAGCTTTACAGACATGCCTACAGTCCAATCTTATGCAAGCATTTTCTCACCTGGGGTTCCCTGCTTTCAGATGATGCTAGTCTGTGTCAAGTTAATATAAAATTAGCCAGCACACTCACCCTACATAAAATCAGCTCAAAATAGATGAAATAGTGTAATATAAGATCTGAAATTATAAAAATTGCTAGAAAAAAAATGGAACAAAAGCTTTAAGCTGGCAGTACAGAAAATGAATGGAGAAAATGACATCCAAGGCAGATGTGTCTGCATGACAAAACAGGCAGCTAACAAAATCAAGACACAACCTACAGATATGAGAAAATACTTATGCACTATTCATCTGATATAGAACTAACAAAAGTTTAAAAGTCTAGAACATGTAAGGAACTGAAAAAACCTTAAACCCAAAGAAATAATTATATCACTAATATAATTATAATAAATATATAATAATTATATATAATATATTATATTATTATATAATATAATATATAATAATTATATTACCAATAATTTGCATATATACCCCTGAAGAGAAAATAGTAAAGAAAAGGGGAATTCTTCCATACTGTTGTCGAGTTGTAACATTTTGCATCCATGTGGAAAGCCTCTATGGTATTTTCTCAAAAAAAAAAAAAAAAACTACAAATGATATTATCATGTGATCCAGCTGGTTTTTTTTCCTGCATATATGACTTACACCATGGAGCCCAGACAAGGGTGTCACATCCCTTAAATCTGTACTTAGCAATGGATCATGAATCAAATCCAGGTTCTCTGAAAAATATCAAGTGCTCATAACCACTGAGCTGTCTCTCCACCACCACCACTTCTTTTGACTTTTATGTATATGAATGTTTTGTCTTCATGTATGTCTATATACCACATATCTGGCTGATATCCACAAAAAGAGTACTTTAAACCCCCTAAAATTGGAGTTATAGACAGATATGAGACACCATATAGGTCATGGGAAATTGAACCTAGAACTCTGGAAGAGCATTACTCTTTACCACTGAGTAATCTCTTTATTTCATATATATCTCTGAAGGAAATTAAGACAGTATACCAAAGACCTTTACAACTATTTCTGCTACAGCAGTGTGTCCAATAGCTAGAATGTGTAATTAATCTAAGTTCTTGTCAAAGAACTGATAAAGAAAATTTAGCATATACACATAATGGAATATTATTCAGCAATGAATAAAATAAAATCCTGTCATTTGAAAAATCAAAACTTATGGGAGAAGAGAACATTGTTTAGTGAAATAAGTCTCATACAGAAGACAAAGACCACATGCTTTCTTTCATAAGCAAACACTGAAAACCTGTGTGTAAAGTAATAATTACTGGGACTGGAGAGATGGATCAGAAATGAATAGCACTTGCTGCTCTTGCAGAAAACCCAGGTTTGGTTCCTAGCACTCAGATCAGTTGCCCCTTATCTGTTAACTCTATTTCCAAGAGCTCTCACACCCTCTTCTGGTCTCTGAAGGCACCAGGCATGCAGATGGTATGCATACATATGAAGTAAACAGAAATAAATGAATAAATTCTAAGCAGTAATTTTTAAGGTTGGCAAGGGTGGTTGGAAAAGAGGGAGGATAAAGAATCTGTATTGGGCTGGGTGGAGGTAGGGAGGTAGAGAAACACTGTCTGTTGTAGAACGTTTTCTGGGGTCCGTTTGGGCCCAGAGGTTTGGGACCTGGTCCGTGGTGGCTTTTGTCCCCCAATGAAATGAATCAGACACTTATATACTTTATACTGTTTGGCCCTGTCTTAAACACATTACTAGCTAGCTCTTTTATCTTAATTCAACCCATTTCTATTAATCTTCCCACCACATGGCTCAGCCTGTGGCTCACCTGGTTTCTTACATATCTGTCTTCTTTAGGGGCCGGATAGAGACTAACTCTACCCTCCTTCTGCTTTTCTCTTCCTCTAATACTCCACCCACTTCTATGGTGCTCTACATAGGCCAAATCAGTTACATTATTTACATCATACAGAAAACATTCCACCACATTTTCTCTTTTTTGTCTAATTAAAAAGAAAGGTTTTAATTTTTATATAGCAAAATTATAATAGAACAGCTCTCAATCAAGAATTACAGTCACAATATCTAGTCTATTTGTATTTATAAAATTAAAGAGAATATTTTATTAACTGCCATATCATTGTGAGTCTAAAGTTTTATATTTACTATATCTTTTAAACTAAAAAGAATTATATCTATAATTATTAAACTTTTAACCACATCAAAGATCACAGAAGGATATATCATTATGTAAATAAACAGGAAGTTTAAGCAACTTTTAAAGTCTATAAAATGACAGAGATGACACCTGTCTGCCTGGACAGTCACCCAAAGCAAAATTTTTTTGTAACGTTGGAGCACCATCTTTAGCCTTTATGGCCCAAAGTCTCTGGCATACCTTTTAGTGATGCAGGAAATCTGACACAGTCCATCAGTGTGGACTTTTTGTGTCTTGAAGACTGTCTGGCAATACTTTTCTTCAAAGCAGGAATCCGAAGGACCATCTCGGCTTGTTCTGTCAACATTCAGAGGTCACTTTTCTATGGAACTTGCATGTCCAGTTTATACAGCATATCATCAAGCAGTCAATACCAGAACAGTTTCTTTTTAGTGGCTAACTGTTGCCACAAAGTAAATTCCACATGAATTTTCTTTAATGCCCATCATTTTCCTGAAATATATTGGTGCTGCCAGGAGCAGACCTGTCTCACTGTCTAGAAAAGTCTAAGTTCTTAAAATATTTTAAATGCCATATTTTGCATGTCTTTGAAGTGTTTGAAGACTACCTACCTAATTGAAATATATCTTTTATATCTACAAAAACCTAACTAACATGACTATAAGTTTGGTTATCATAGATGACTATTAATCTGCATTTTTCAATTATACATTACAATTTTAAATGAGTTATATCAGCATCATAGTTTAATCAACAGTAGAAAAATACATACAGTATAACAAAATTGACCTTAAGTTTATATCAATAAACCAAAATCCCCTTATCTTTTCTAATCATTTATATATCATATCCTCCTCCCCCCCTTTTTTTTTTAAAGATTGACTATGATCATTAACTACTTATAATAAAAACAAACATTAATAAGTAATATTTTGGGGAAAATGGACATAGCTTTTTTTTATTATTTTTTGTTGTCAAAGGACGATGACGATCTCATGGGGTTTTGAAGTTGGATCACCTCAATTGGCCATCTTGGAAGCTGGTTTTTTCATTAGAGAATTTTAGGTGGCCTTGGCAAATGAAACCACGTTGGCCTAGATTCAATTTATAGGTTTTGATCTTTTGTGGAGACAAAAGCAGAAACTCTTTTTTTAAGTAACATATTTTTATAAACAGATTTTAAAGTCCAGATATCTTTAAAGTATATGTATTTGTTTAACTTAGCAGTCTTAGCAATCAATTGTCTCTCTGCAATTAGCTTATAAAAAGTTAAAAAATTAAAAGGAAATGCAATAACTATAATTTAGACTCTTTGTTTATTTGTCATCTTTTGTGGCTTTTTTATCTTTATTTTTTATTTTTTTAAAAGGGCTTTTTCTATCCTCTTTTTTTTCTCTCTCTCTGAAGCCTATGCATATTTTATATACATTGTATCTCGTTTAGAGGTTTTGTGAGTCTAAATTTGTTTTATTGAGAATCTTTAATCATTTTTTAACCCAAAGAACTTTTAAAATGTTGGTATCACTTTAATTGCTGACTCTGCCCCTTTTGACATCGTTTTAATATGGCAGAGGAGCCTGTTGCATCTCTCGCTGTCAGCAAACAGAGTGGACTTAGGAAATGCTGCTACCAGAAAAAACTTATTAACTTTTTTTTCTGTTTAGTATAAGCAGAAACCTTAAATCAATCACACTTGTGCCAAGTCTTTTGTGAAACGTATGAGTTTAAGCTGTGTGCTGTGGATGCGCCATTTTTAAATTTTAGCCTGAACACCACCCTGTCTCTGTACCATGAATCAATTCAAATATGCAATTCAGAAAGCCGCTTTTGGCTCTGTTTTAGTGATCTAGAACGCTCTTTAAGCTTTTTAAACTTTTTCAGGCTTTATGCGGGTGTCCGGTCCACGTTGGGAAGCCATATGTTATAGGACATTTTCTGGGGCCTGTTTGGGCCTGGAGGTTTAAGACCTAGTCCATGGTGGCTTTTGTCCCCCAATAAAATAAATCAGACACTTATATACTTTATGCTGTCTGGCCCATGTCTTAAACACATTACTAGCTAGCTCTTTTATCTTAATTCAACCCATTTCTATTAATCTTCCCACCACATGGCTCAACCCTGTGGCTCACCTAGTTTCTTACATATCTGTCTTCTTTAGGTGCCGGATAGAGACTGACTAACTCTACCCTCCTTCTGCTTGTCTCTTCCTCTAATACTCCACCCACTTCTATGGTGCTCTACATAGGCCAAATCAGTTACATTATTTACATTATACAGAAAACATTCCACCACAACCGTCTCAAAAAACCAGAGAGAGAGAAGAAGAGGAGAAAGAAGGAGGAGGAGGAGAAGAAGAAGAAAGGGGAAATCTGTATTTAATTATGGCATGTTATAGTTATATGCATATGTTGAAATATCACACTAAACCTTAATGTAAACAATGCATTTTAATCAAAAATACAATGCTTAAGAAACAAATCTCTTTATGAGCCACAGTCTTCAGAAGAAATGTCAGCTCACCAGCTCTTGTGAAAATATCTTTTCTTTAGACTCAATTACTACCTGAGATCAATCTCCTCAGTTCATTGCTCACTGCAGGTAACAAAATATTCCTTGGGAGTTCTCAATCTTCATAGTTTTAATCACTTTTCCTCAAACAATAATTCTCATCTTTTTATTCTGTAGTCCCTCTGGTTCAAGATAGCCACATCACGTACCCTAGTGAGCCTAAAATCACTCATAGTACAGACCCCATATATGCTGTTATCTCATATATGCATGTGTTTTATATATGTGGATGTGTGTGTATGTACATGTCTAGTGTAGAGTTTAAATTTGTAGTGTGAGCAAATTAAAAGATCACTAACAATGCCATAGAGCCAGGGGCTGTAATAGTTACCAGCACAGTGACTTGTGTGCTTTGAGAAGCTAATGAAAATAAGGGTGATCTGAGCATAAGCACTGTCATGTTATGGCAGCCAACTGGTGCTAAGGTACTATTACTATTAGCTACTATATTCAGGAACATCAATAGTGTGAACACTATAGACAGAAAAGTAACTTATGTCCTGAATGACCTGGGTAGAGATGTCCTGAATGGCAGGGGTAGGGATGGTGGTTAAGGTTTCAACACAATAATCAGAACAGAGTCTGGTGGTGATATCACAGGGCTTTAATTTCACCATTCAGAAGGCAGAGGCAGGGGGATCTCTGTGAGTATAAGGCCAGCCTGTTCTACAAAGAGAGTTCTAGGACAGCCAGAATGGTTTACACAAAGAAACCCAAACAAAAAAAATAAACAAACAAAATAATTAGAACAGTACACTGTAGTGGGATTCAGTCCCTCTCTGATCTAAGGGTGGTGGTATCAGGGCTAAAGCAGGTCTGGGGTTCACCTATGACCTTCCAAGCTGTATCCTTTAGACATGGTCAGGAACAGCTTAAAATTCTGGTCCCTGAGAAAGGATCTGCTTGGAAAGAAGACCCTTTCATCCATCGGGACACGTGGATCATTCCAACATCAGTATATATCTTATGTTTCTTGCATAAATATTGACCTAATAATCTCCTTGTAATTATTGGTCGGTCTTATTAATCAGATCACACTTGACTCCCAACGTCCATCCCGATCAACCTCCACCCCTGGTCAACCCTGTAAAAGGGTGGCACCTTCGGCCACTGTGCCAGGCAATTGGAGTCCCTGGACAGTTACAAGGGCTCAGGTTCTGTTGGTAAGCATGCACATGCTTTCAGTGCTCGAAGAGTCGAGTCCAGGGTTCAGATATCTGCGAGTGATTTGGTTGCTATTAAGGCCCTCTGCCCCCCCCCCCCGCCCCTTCTGGCCCATAAATCAGAAATCGGGGAGGCAGCCCCTACACACTTCCCAATTCTGCACTCCTTGCTTCCATCTGAAGGGGCGCTAAATCACCTGAGCCTCCTCCCCACAGAAATCAAAACACTGGCCTGGCCAAGTCCGCCTGAGGGACTAGGAACCTCCCACTGCACATGAGCTGTTTCTACCTGCTCTGCCTCTATCCCCAACCCTCACACCCACCCAACACTGCTGCCGCCACAATCACGGTTTGGTGAACAGGCTCTTGCCGTCAGTGCATCTACTTGCACTGTCTTTGGTTCTGCCTGGTACTTTGGTCACCCTCCCTGCAAAGCTGTATTTGTTCTAAGTTTCTAAGAATTGTAGAAGCTATATACCAGGTTTGGTTGTGGTGAGGTTGCTGCACTGATCAGCTAGACCTGGCTAATTGAAGCGACATCTGCTGCCCAAACATTGCTATTACATCCACACCGAGGTAAAGAATAAATCTATTCAAAACAGGTTTTTTAGTCGCCATGGCAGCCAACACAACCTCCCAAAAATTAGTATTTTTTTACAGCTATAACTGAGGAAATTTTGCATAATTACACTTTTGAGTACTTAATGCTTGCAGTCCTGTTACTTCTCAGTTTGATTCTACATTTTTGTATCTAAAAAAAAAAAAAGATCTGATAACTATGCTAAATATGAGACATTGATTGGACTGATAGAGACTTTGCAGACTAAGAATGATAAATTACTTTATGAAATGGGTAACACAGAATCTTCCAATGATAAATTGTTATGCAAAGTTAATTTTGTGGAAACTGGTTATGATAAACTTTTGGATAAATCTTACTTCTTGAACACAAATATTAGGTCCACACAGGAGAAGCGTAGATCTGTAGATCTCTATGCTAATGATGAGAATAGGAAATTTATTAGCTAAATGGTATTACTAGAAAGATTTCCTAGTCTAGAAACTTAGACCTTAGAGAAATCACTGGTTTCTAAATTTCAACAATGGGAAAATCTTTTGCTATAATTGAGAATGCTGTTAAAGCATGATCAACCCAAAAGAGTTTAGAGCAACCATCACTGAGATCTTATGAAGGTGGAGATGATTTGCCTAAAGATGTAAACAAACAGAGTCTTCCTTTCTTTCCTCCTATGAGCTATCCAGTTACTATTCAGAAAAGTCAAACAAATGATAAATCTCCAGGAAGGCTTATAAAACATAATTGGGAACCCATACTATGAGAGATAGAAAAAATATTATGGAGTCTACAATGGTACATGGAATCCATTTCACATATGTTTTTTAAAATGTTCAATTCATAGTCTACAAAAAATAGAATCACACCTAATGGTTAGTTGCAGCTAACAGCTTCTGTCTTAGATTATAGCCAACATTTACAGTGGAGAAACTGACTGAGAGAAAAGGCCAAGGCCACTGAACAACAGGGGAAGATGAGAGGCGTTAACATCTCTCAAGATCATATTCTTGGTGGGGGCTGATTTGCTGGTGTAAAAGTTCAGTCTACTTTTGATGAACATACATTACTGTTACATTGTGCTGCCACTTTGAATGCCTGGGAAAAATTTCTAGAACCAGGACAGACATTTGAGCCATATAGTAAGGTAAAGATAAGCTTAAAAGAACCTTATACTGACTTTCTGCAGAGATTAACCAAGGTAATACATGGAACATCGCCAAATCCAGAAGTTAGGAAGCAACTAATTCTCTCTTTGGTTTTTGACCATGCTAATTTAGAATGTAAACAGATATTTATATCACTAAAAATCAGATCACTGAACCTAGAGAAATGGATTCAATATACAATCAGTGCTGAGTCTCTTAATTATAATGGTGGGCTTTGGGTAGGCCAAGTCATTTCTAATGTCAGGAAAAGAAATCAAGGTATCAAATGTTTTAACTGTGGTAAACCAGGCCATTTAAGAAGGAATTGTTCACAGAGCACTCCTTGAATTAATGTGTCTTCTGGGAATGACCCAACAAGAAGGTGTTTATCTTCTGGTTTATGCAGACAGTGTGGCAAAGGCCAACACTGGACGAATGAATGTAGATTTGCAAGGGACAAACAAGGCAACCTTTTACCATTGGGAAATGCCTCTGTGGCCTCTCACAAGAGGTCCCTAAATCACAGGTCTCAAATTCAAAAATGGCCCAATTTTATCTAGTCACAGTGGAAAAACAGCTTTCTCAGGAAGATTAGAAAAATCTAATGCCTAACATTTGAAAAAAAAAAAAAAAGCATGGCATTGGAGAATAGAACAATTTTAAACGAGGAACCAAAATTTTCAAAAAGAAAAACCCTACAAAATAAATATTCTGGCAGACTTCCATAAATGGACAAAGGCCAAAATTAAAAATAAGAATAGACAACATTTTTATTCAGGGCTTGGTGGACATGGGGCTGATGTATCCACCAACCTCACAATCATGGCATCTGAAATGGCCTCTAAAGGAGATAGATGTTCAATTGTTAGGGTTTGGAACTATATCTTAGGTAAAACAAAGCATGAGATGGTTTGAATGCATTGGACCAGAAGAATAGAGTTGAAAGTTGAAGTCATATATGGTTAATATAGCAGTAAATCTATGGGGTTGAAATCTTCTACAGCAATGGAATACCCAGCTTAAAATTCCTCCGGGAACATATATGAACCATAGACCCCATTATGTTTCTGAGAATAATATTTTAAAGTATTATAAAAAAAAATACTCACCAGCTATTTGGTTGTACAAAAACAAGCCACGACAGCTGCTGACCTTTTAAAGATACACACAGTTCACAACTTGAAACCAGTATTTTCTTAAATATTTTCAAACACAAGTTGACAGTAAGTGACAACGTAGAGGGTACACAGCCATTACCGTAAACTTCAGTTTCACATATTAATCTGCAAGGCAGTACAGTTGACCGGTCATCTAGAATTTCAGTCTGTATAGTATACCCCACAGGCTGCCTCCATTTGCCTTACCCTGAGTCACAGTGAACATGGCACCATTCATGAGTCACTGCACCCAACAGGAACTGACTTGAATTTCTTCTGTTGGCTAAGCCATCTTTATAATCAATATACATGCTCATTTATCCTTCAAAATATGGCACATCTCTTTTTTTATTTCTTTAATTCTTTAGTAGACCATTTCAGTGTTTACATTTTGGGTTTACTGTTTGCCTGGTTGATTGTGGAGTGGTTGGGGTTTTGTTTGTTTGATGATTGTTGGAGTGTTTTGTTGTTGTATGTGTATGACAAAAATCTCAGATAGCCCAGGCTTGCCCCACTACAATGTTTATAAAAAGGACTACAACATTTTCTTTTGTGAAGCTTTCAGGATAATAACACATGGGAGAAAAATGCCAGAGCAGTTTTACAAAATGTGTATTAAATTCTTAAGTTGAATAATTATTTCAATACAAGTAGGATTGTGTTATTTTGTTGGTTGGTAGTGATGTTTGCTTTGTTGTTGTTGTCTTTTCTTTTGTGCTTTTATTTTTGCACATACTTGCTTCTTAGGATTCCACCAGCAAGAGGCATCCACTCCAGACTCTTCCCCAGTGTGCAACAAGGTATGGTCCTCCTGATACTATAACTTTTAGGGCAAGAACATCTTATTTTAGTGATGATATCCTGAACATTACTCATCATAAAGTAATGTCATCTGCACATAAATATTTTTCAGGATAAATAAATCTGAAGAGTAAATTTTCCAAACTGTTACTGTGTAACATCTTACATCTTCCACCAGGAGGCACTATGTCATTCTCTAAAGGGATTCTATCACGCACAAAAAAATGGAAACCCATGAAAGCAACGACAAGGGTCAAAGCAGTATTTCAAGCCCACCCACCTGGGTGAAGATAGAGAGTGTGTGTGTGTGTGTGTGTGTGTGTGTGTGTGTGAGGCAGAATGGCCCCTGGATAGACAATAAACAAGAAAAACATTTGCCAATAGTCCCCACACCCACACCATACCCTATGCAAGCACTGCTGGAAAGATTCAAGAACTGATACAGACATATTTACCAGAAAGGCGGGGGTCTCACAGTATCTCATCTTCACTCTAATTAACCAACCATAAATTAGAGGAGGAAGGCCATCAATGACCCTTAGAACTCCTAGCTCTCAAAGAGAGACCAGATGTTGGGCTCCCCCTCTGCTTTGTAGACAGGCTTTCTGTCTGTGTGCCTTGCTATGTGTGTGTGCCCTCATGGTTCTTCATCCTCAATGAAAGCCTTTCTTCACTGTCTGATTCCAGTTGCCATGTTTGAGGTTTTTCTGCCTCTATTTGTTAAGTTTCCTTTTAATTCTTTAGCTGGTTTGGTAGAGAAACCAAATCTGATCCAGACCCTTACAGCATAACATGTGTGTGCAGAATAGGCCTCTTCTCACAGCTGCCCGTTTTTAAGTGCAAAATGCAGATGTCGACATCAGTGTTTCATTTATACATTTTTCCAGATGTAAAAACAAATATTAAACTAGTGTACAACTATTATAGTCAAGCTTTCTATATAAAAAGGACATGGTGGTTTCTTTTGTTTGTTTTTGGTCACACTGCTAGCATCCAAAGGTGAGAACAATTCCCACCTCCCCATGCCCCACTGCCCTGAATTTCCAAATTTTCATTCTGAATAGAACAGGAAATATGGATTCTGATTGTCAAAGTCCCTTCCCCATACAGCTTTAACCTCTGACATTGTCTCAATCTACTCACATTTACCTTTAAACTGTGATGTTAAAGAGATGCTGTGCTGTTTATAATGCGCAAAAGACCCAGTAAAGAGAGAAAGAAGGAAGGGCTGGAAAACCAGATAAGGAAGTTAAAGAAAACATGCTTAGGTAAGAGAAAGAATGGAGGAACCAAAAATACAGTATTTCATTAAGGAAAGAATGATCCTGCTTCTCTCTTTTTAGCATGGCTTGGAAGGTGGCTACCATCTTGGGGGTCAGCTCTTGGCCAAATTTATTGGAAGGAGCCCAACTAGAATATTAGGTCTCCATCCAGACTAGAAAGATCAGATTCTACCAGCAGCTTCTTTTTTTTTTTTTGACTCAATCAAAAAGACTACCAGTGCTTGCTGGAATCTTCCTTTTGTTTCATTTGTTGAGATGAGGCTTTATAAGGTGTGGCAGTCCTGTCTCAGCTCCACATGTGCTGGGATTACAGCTATGACCCTCCATACCTGGCTGGCTTCTAACACTTTTTGATGTGAAACAAGCCATTAAACCTAATTTTCCAAGCTACAAAACTGGTTTTACCTGGTTCACTAGTTGCTAGGAGAGTCATTTTCTGTATCAGCTGTTAGGCAAAGTAGTGATCAGAGGACTGAAACATGGAATACACATAAACTAAACTGAAGCATCCTGGGAGACCACACAGAGAAAAAGGCCCAATTTTAAAATGCCCCTTAGCATTTGAAAATGCTAAGGGTGTTTGACAGACCAACCTGAAGGCTTCAGTGGGCTGTTTATACCTTTGAGACACTAAAGCACGAGGACTGGGGAGTGTCTACATCAAGAAGTAGCTAATTCCTAGAATACCACAGCTACAGAGTAGTTCTTCTGCTTTAAAGCCTTTGACTGTAAACTTGTACTGGGACGGGTGACCCTTGACTTCTTATCAGATATTTGCAACTGAATAATACTGATTTTATCGGGCCCCACCCCTTTAAGCAGATTTTTTTTTTTCCAGAAAGAGAATTTGGAGAGAAGGTTTGGAATACCTGGAAGGGAAGGGAGGGGCTGTTTAGAGAGCTGTAGTAGCTCTGTGGTTTGATATACAGCCTCTGTCAGCCATGCTGAAGTTCATATTGTAATATGTTTGTGTCCATTTGTGAATAAAATGCAAACAGAAAAAAAAGCAAGTAGAAGAACATTTTTTCAGATGAAATTCTGTTCCTGCAAGTTATTTCTTTTCAAACTTTAGATAATGAGGCCAAAGAAGACTGACTTCATCAATGGCCCATCTCACCACAGAGCCTCCAGAAAAAGAACCCTTGAGTTTAAAAATCCTTGTTAAAGCATCAACTTCAAGTTCATAGCTCTTACCTATATGTTCATATCCTTTTCTCTTGTCATTGCATACATGTTAATACCTTTAATATATGTAGAAAATACTCAGAACATGTTTTAAATTCATCTGCCGGCAGCCATGATGTCACTGAAGATGTTTTCAACAGGGGCTATTTCATCAACTTGTCTTTACAACCCAGCATTCTCTCTCTAATCATTCCAGATATTTTCTGCCTTCAGCTTCAAATGCTAGAATGCTGCACAGTACTATAAAAGCAGTATTAAATAGTTTTCCTTTTATTTATATTTAATTTCTAGATTAATAAAATAAATTTGATTTTTGTTAAATACACAAATAAAAATTTAAAAACCATTAAATTATATTTAATGTCTGGAATTAAATATAGAAGTTGGCATTGACCTCATCATTGTTTCCAAATTTTACCACCACAGCCTGATGTAACTAGCAGCATTTTTCAGAAAAGATGGAACTAAGGGCACTGTGGTCTGGGTCTTACTGCACAGACACTAAAACACATTTCTACCCATGAAAGGAAAGAAAGAAATACATCAAGATTCTTTGTAAACATGAAGTGTTTGAAAATGTGGTGATAGGCAAGATTTTATAGATCCTTTTTAGAACTCAGAACTTAAATTCCACATTAACATGGGCCTACCCAGCACGCACATGGCAGCTCACAATTGTCTGTAGTTCCTGTTCCAGGCAAACACCAAGGCAAATAAATAAATAAATAAGTTTTTTTTTTTTTTTTAAATTGTATTGTGGTTAGTCTGTGGTGGACTCTTAGTTGTCTCTAAGCATAGTTGGGCTAAAGCTTTTTCCAGATTGATCAAATGAACTATTAAAAAAATTAACAAAGAATATATAGACTGTGGCAAGGGTCTGGCCATGTGCTCACTACTTAAATTCATTCCTACCATGCAGAAGGGACTATAATTTACAACACAAAGAGAGCATGGTCTTAGGAGAAAAATCATTTATGCAAAGCTGCATCATAAGCAAGTGCTTAAGCAATTCTGCTGTGATTAAATTTGCTGCAAACTTCTGCAAGAGTCAATTCCAATAGCAGATGGTGTTAGAGACAGAGCTGCCCTAGGATACACCTGCCCTGCTCCTTTCAGGGAATCCACAGCACAACCAAGCTGTTTGTAATCCCAGGTGTCAGTGCAGGAAGGAAAAACAGCTCTGCCTTTCTCATCCTGTCCCCTAGCAGGATTCTCATCAGAAATGAGAGAATAGTAAGAGAAAGGTATAAACAAACAACAACGCAGAGTAAGAGAACATCATAAAATTGATTGAATATTAGTTTGATCATAAAAAAGTTACAAAAAAAGAGAAGACATAACTAAATGAATAAATTAGAATGTTTTCATAATTGGACAGCTGAAGATCAGATAAGCATAGTGAAATGTGGTGGAATAAAGAGAAGTGATAAATCACCAAACTGGAGGAAATATAGCAAGGTGTTCTTTTCTTTTCTTTCTTTCTTCCTTGCTTCCTTTTATTCTTGCTTGCTTTCCTCCTTCCTTCTTTCCTTCCTTATGCTTTTCTTTTTTGAGTGAGAATTTCTTCTTGTATTCCTGTAGACCAGACTAGTCTTGAACTCAGAAATTCACTTGCTTCTGCCTCCTGAGTGCTGGGATTAAAGATGTGTGCCACTATGCTCGGCTTCTGCTCAGCTTTAATGCCTTTCAGCTTATAATATTTAAATACCAAGGGGATATTATTTGGAGGTAACATATTTTGAACACTTGCACTTGGGAGTACAATTTTGTCATGTTTTATTATTTTTCAAAACAGAACATTATTATGTATAAATCTCCTAGTTTCTAATTCTAGTGACTTGTAGGTATTTTTTTAAATGCTGTACAAATTTAAATATGCATGTCCTATAAATAAAATTACTTGCAAGTTGAATAGCTTTTAGAAAAGAAAAAAAATCCATGTACAATGAGTACAAATGTTGGATGCAAAAATCAGTACATTGGTTGTGAGTTAGTAGGAGACATTTTTTTCAGAAGATAGTACAGAAAATTAGAAGTTCAAATTAAATCAATGATTCAAAGAAAGGGGAAAATGGGAATGTGTTTATTGTGAAACATGATATAAGGCTCATATAACCTTCAATTCCTGATTGTTATTATGGTGATTGTTATTATTTATTTAGTGCAATCACTATTGGCAGATATTTTAGACAGTTTCACCTTTTTTCTCTACTGAGATTCAATATGGAAGAAGAAGATCAACTCAAACTTTCTATAGGCAACATTAAATGAGTGACTCAAGTCTGACACACGTGAATGAAGTGTGGAGGAAAGAAAGGCATTGATGCACTGCAGTTCAGTAAGGGGTCATGCTCCATCGCTCTAACAATCTCTTGGTCCATTTCTTTGGAAGGGTCTGCTTGATTCTTTAGCTGATGCAAAATTTATAAGCAGAAAATTTGAACCTCATATCCAAATAAGAACTTAAGTAAAAGTGAAATCACGTGCGCTATTATGATACACAGTACTGTTTTGAAAAACTTACCTACACATAGTCTTTTAAAACAGCTGGTAGACCACCCTAGTGGTTCAGCTGCTTAGCACTGAGAACTAGCTGAGGCCATCCCATCTATCCAGTACTCTAGAAGCATCTGTACACTCCACATGCTAAGCCTAGGAATGGTAGTGTGGTCTTACCCAAATATTTTCAGCTAGAGAAACATCCTCATCCATGCTTTTTGAAACCCGGAGAAGAAGCTATGCAATTTGTCCTGAGAAGGACTGAGTCTCAAAATTTTTGTTAGGTGACTTTATCCATCTTTTAGAAACTCAAAAGGAGATCAGAAGCTACATCTATCCATTTACTATCACAGATGGTAACTTCCCAATCTTCCCTGAGTAATTCAGCCTGATGAAAGCCTTCTGAAATAAATGAATTATGCTACACACCAACTCTCATTTCCAGTGAAAAGAAGTGGAGGGAATCATTTGTGAGTTGGTTGTTCCTAAAATGTGCACATAGACAGATACAGAGCCTCCCAGATGGATGGATATGCTGTTTGGTTTGATATGCTGAAGTAATTCAGCCTCTGTAAGTACCCAGAATCTTTGAAGATTATTAGCAACAATTTGGGAGAAGTAGAATAAATGGCTACATTTCTGAGCACACATAATCTATTAAAACTCAGCCATGATTCTACCAAAACTTAAACCAATAAAAAGTAAGATTACATCAGCAATAACCAGCCTCTATAAAGGCAAGCCAGAATCAAGGGATACATACCATACCAATAAGTATGTACAATTATACATCCATATACTTCAAAACCTTCTATAAAAACACTAAATTTATTCTTACAAAAGTATAATAATGGATAAATAAAATGTGTTTCCTCAAGGTATTAGCCTACTTGCATATAAATTAAGTCCAAAACAAAACAGAAAAGGTACAATTGTGGGAAATAAGCAGAAATAATGAAGGTATTCTCCCAGATTCTACAATGTTCTCTTGCTGCACACTCTCCAATGACCTACAGCCAGAATCTATTCCTTTAGCAAATCCAAGCTTTGGAGTGTCCCCACTAAGTCTTGGATGTGCACACTTTCATCACTGCAGTCACACAGTGTACTTGTTTTTGTATCTATATGTATGTCTTTTCCATCAGTTTGTAAACTGCTTGAAGGGGCTTAGTTTTCTCAGTCTAGCACCCAGGGCCTTGCATAGAACTTGGAAAGCCACACACAATAAAAGAATATTTATTAAATCAATGACATATAAACTATTCATTATTAAGCAGCAGCCAGTTTTAATTTAGTGATTTAACTTGTTTGTTTTGGAGGCAGCATTCAAATCAAGACTTTTAAAGAAAATATGCTTTTTTTTTTCAAGTCACAGAGAAAATGTGGTAAATGAATAATTCCTCAAAAACAAACAAAAAACCCATATACCCAAATTCTAATCTAAGAAATCTAGAATGTGACTCTATTTGGTAAAAGGATTTTTTTCTCAGAATAATTTAGATTTGGCCCTGCATGCTGTGCCAAGCATTTTTGGTTTGTTTGCTGTACAAGGGACAGAACCCAGGGGCTTATGCTCAGCCTCTGAGGCACAGCAATAGTCCCTTTTGAAATTTTAGTATAAGACAGTTTCACTATGTAACTTAGATTGGCCATAAATGATCAGCTGGATCCCTTCTGCCCCAGCCTTCCAAGTACTCAGGCTATAGGCATGTAGATGGACAGCTGGTCACTTTGTTCCTTATTTTATTAGCATATATTAACTGTATGAACAATAGACTCCATTATGATATCTTCATATATACAGAGATGTCTTTGTCTCTCATTACCCTCTCCTGATACCACTTCCCTTCCCTCATCCCTTCCTCCCCCAAATACTCCCCCTTACTTCCCTGTTATTTTATTTTCCGTAGTCACCTTCATAAGTGCTCTGTTTGTTGCATTCTGAGACCAAGTCTCACTCTGTAACCCCAACTTTCCTGGAATTCATGGTGATCCTTTGGCTTCAGTTTCCTAGCTGTTAAGATTACAGCCATGAGCACTGTGCCTGGATTTTGACAAGTAGTGGTTTTTTGGTTTGTTTGTTTTTTGTTTTTTTATCACAAAGAGCGAGATGGGATTTAGAGATGTGTACCAAGGAGAGGGCCGTGTGAAGACAGAGGCCCTGGGATATCTGCGGCTGAGGGAGGCTGAAGGTGACATAGAACAGCCTTCCAAAGCCTGCAGAAAAGCTCAGCCTCATGCACAGCGGGAGATCTCACTATTTTCCCTCCCTCCTAAATTTTGTTCTGTTTTAAGCCAGAGAGTTTTTGAAAAATTGCCACTGTGTCCTCAGGCAGCAAAGCCATGTAGGAATGGACCAGATGTAAGGCAGCAATCAATGATTATTACTGCTACTGAAATTGCAGGCATCCCTGTACTTTTGTGATATAAAACACCCACCCTTTATGGTTCTTTCTCTCCCTCTCCTGCTCCTTATAGCTCCCCAAACTCCCAATTTCATTTTTATAATTTCAGTTTTCCCTTTTCTCTCACATAATTGGTCATACTTTCTCTTTTAATCATTTTCTTGTAGAGGTAATTTCTTTTTTTTTTTTCTTTACTGTTTTCTTTTCTTCTCCTCCTCCTCCTCTTCTTCTTCTCTTCTGGTTTTTTGATACAGGGTTTCTCTGTGTAGCATGGGCTATCCCAGAATTCTCACTGTATAGCAGACTGGCCTCCAACTCACAGAGATCTTCCTGCCTCTGTCTCTCAGGTGTTGGCACTAAAGGCTAGCATCACCATGCCTGACTGAGGTAATTGTTACCTTCAGCTACCACTTCATTTGTTTTCTTTTCAAAATCCCCAGACAGTGAAAACAATTGGCCTATCATATCATCATCGGCTACTTCACATTAAATCTCAGATTTCACAGTACCAATATGGTCGATCACAGTTTGTCAAATCAATGAATCTTCTTTCCAATATAATTGTAGATATGATCCTATATAATATAGACTTCCTGTGTTTCTCATGTTTGGAAAGTATCCATCAGACATGCTGAGAGAAGAATATTCCTGGCACAGTCATCAACTTTACCCTATCACAAGGAAAGTCATTTTTCTTGACCCTTAGACCAAAGCTTTGCATGAGTATCTCTACAAAGATTTTAACAATGAAATACCATTATCTATTGTGAAAACTTCTGAATTTCCAGAAGAAAAAAATCGAAGTATCTGGTCAGTTTACAAATAGACTTACATGTCTATGAGAAAGATTCAAATTAACTGAAAGTGACTCAGCTGGCTGTGTCAAGCTAACTTGTGTCCAGTCATAGTTTTACATGATGATGCTTTCTTGAGGATATTTTATTAGATTGAACAAGCCATAAACTTATTTGAGCCAGGGCAGGATAAAGGGAACTAAGATTCTTCCTTCCCTAGCATTTCCTAAATAAAATTACATTCAGGATACAGGAAGTTACAAAAATACTTTAGGGGGTTTCCCGAAGGTAGTTTTTAAAAACCAACTTTAATTCAAAAGGCAGCAGCATTTGGCACAGGAGGACTGGAGCTGCAGGACATAACACTAAAACACAAAAGCTGAAGCCAATGTGACTAAGGGACAATGGTCATTGTTCCACCTTTAGATTCCATCTGTTCCAGCTTAAAAGGTAATTGGAAATGCATTATGCATAACACCTGTAGGCCATGAAGCAAAGACAATGGAGCAGAGGGGCAAACAAGATTAGTTAAAATTCAATTGACCTGATGTGTTGGTCATATTACCATCCTTGTGCATATAATCAATCCCCAAATTTGGTGTATTTCTTTAATCACATTGTTTTGTGCTGTTTAATTTATTAATCTTTGACTTTTAATAAATAAATTGTGTTTTTAAAATGTTTAACTTGTATGGTAAATATCTACCAATATAAGATTGCACAATGAAAAATTATGTCCAAACAATTGGATTATTCTGACAAAATATATTTGAATTGCTTTCCAAAAAAAAATTACTTATAGAGTATAAGAGATCATTTGAATCACTTTTCTTTCATAGCTAAATATGGTCTCTGCTACCTGTTTCTTTACTTAAGTTTTAGTTATCTGTGTATCCAGAGGAATGTGCATGTGAGTGCAGAGTCCACGGAGACCAGAACTGTCTGACATATCCCCTGAAGTCAGCTGATGTGGCTGCTGGGAATTTTATGTCCACCTCCTCAAAGGTCTCTCAGGTTCCTTGCTTTCTATAAAGTTAAAACTAAAAATAAAGGTTTCCACTAGAACTTTCCATTTACCTCATATCCCTGTTTCTTTATTCCTTTTTTTTAGTTTAATTGTATGATTATCAGTGTTTTGCCTGTATATTGTCTGTGTTTTATATGGGAGCCTGATGCCCACAGAAACCAGAAGACTTCTGATCCCCAAAACTGGAGTTACATGTATTTATGAGCCAGGTGAGTGCTGGGAATTGAACTTGGGTGTGTTGGAACAGCAGTCAGTGCTCTTAGGTGCAAAAGCCACCTCTTCAGCTCAGACACATCCATTTTTCTCAGTCAAAACAAAACAAATAAACAGAAACACTCACTCCTAACAGAGGGTCTGATCTTAGAAAACAAACTTGCCTGAAAAATCAATTAAAATGAAAATAATTTTATATATTTTATTTGCTTATTTAGAACCTCAGTTTTTATAATAACTAAATTTAAATCTAGTAGACTGACTATGGATCCATTTAGACTTTAAGATTTTTACATTTCTATTGAAAGCTGACTTCAGTTTGACTTTGTAATAGAAATCTATGAAAACACTAAACACCTCACTGTGTGTGTGTATATATATATATATATATTGTTAAATGGATTGTGCTTCATAGTGTCCAAGAGAAACACTTGAGAATTCAACTTCACTACAAGTCAAGATTTCAGTTTATTGCCATGGGTTCCAGGGCTCCACTTTTATGCTGCCTCAGGAATCTTCTAGAAAACTTTGGCAGCAGTGTGTACTTCTGTGCATGCTTTATAGCTCTCAGCATAACTTACTGATTACTTATCTGGAGTCATACTACCTCTGCTTAACAACTATTTTTCTCATATTGTCATGTCATGCTACTTTGTAGCTTGTTCCATACTTCTTTAACTAGCAATAAAGATACATCCTTGATTCACTAAGATTATAGAAGGAGGATAGGAGTGAGTTACACAGTGCATTAGTGGACTGACAACTCCTTGGACAGCCATTTGAGAGCTGAATGCTATTTATCAAAATGAAACATCTAACTCTGTTTTGAAAGGGTGGTGTCAAGAGGAAGTAGGAAGCTGGAAGACGTATGGACTCCCCAGGATAGAACCGTGCTACTCATCTGCTGCCTATAGGACTCTAAAAAGATTGGAAAGTTCTAACTCAAGTCCCTCCTTTCCATAAAATAAAACTATTACATCAAACCATTTCAAGAATTTTTAAATTTAGTTTTAATTCCTTAAGTAGTATTTAATTTTATGTATAAGCATTAGTGTCTTCCCTATTTGTGTGTAAGTGCGTGACTGGTGAACATGAAGGCCAAGTGGGAGCCTCGGATTCCTCTGTATTGGAGTTACAGATGGTTGTGAGCCTCAGTGTGGATGCTGGAAATTGAACGTGGGACCATGGGAAGAGCATCCATTTAGTGCACTCTGGCTAAGCCCACTGAGATATCTTTCTGGATCCTTTTTACTTTAGTTTTATCTTTGAGGATTTCATAGATGTAAAGAGTGAAACATATGGTATCTCCTGCCCCCATCCTCCCCATCATGACCCCTCCTAATTTCATGTTTCATTTTCTTTGGTTGATATTTCTTAATATTCCAAATCAGTACCACACATACATGTGGCTATGGAGCCATCACTAGAGAAAGGGCAGCTACCAGAGACCATACATTAAACAGAAATTATAGTAGGGCAGTGGTGGCACACACCTTTAATTACAACACTTGGAAGGCAAAGGCGAGGGGATGTCTATGAGTTCAAGGTCAGCCTGGTCTACAGAGAGAGTTGCAAGAAGACAAAGCTACACAGAAAAACATTGATTAAAAAAAGCTAAATAAATAACAAATTGAAAAATAAAATAAAAATAAAAAAAGAATGATTCTTCTCCCAAAGTAGTTATGAACTGCAGATAACATCTCAGTGGGGTGTGGTGCCTGGAGACCTCATCCTCCATCTCTGTTGAAGTGTGTCTGGATGGATCTTCTTTCAAAGATTCTTTTCATTTCTAATACTCTTATTCTAAATATAAATAACAAAACAAAAACAAACAAACAAAACCTATTCAATTTAGTCCAAAAATGAAATATACTATAAGTCAATTTATTTTTGACCTGTCATAATTGTGTAGCAGTGTTAAAAATATGACACAAGAGCATTATCACTTTATTCTTATGATCTTCTATGAAAAAGAAATACAAAAATCTACCAGAAATTTAGAAATAACATTAAACTTTTCAAATCATAGTAGCAACCACATACTTAAAAAAAATATAGACTGTATAAAAATAAAGTAGAATTGATTCAATGTGAAAGTAAATTTTAGTTTATAAAAAAGGTACTTGGAAGCATAGGGAACATGCCTCCATTGTTAGTGGGAGTGTAAGCTTGTTCAATCACTCTGGAATGCAGTATGACAGTTTCTCAGAAAACTGGGAATCCATCTCCCCAAAGATCCAGCAATACCACTATAGGGCATATACCCTAAAGATGTACATTCACACTCCAAAGGTATTAGCTCAACTATGTTCATAGCAGTATTATTTGTATTAGCAAGAACCTGGAAACAACCTAGATGCCCCTCAACTGAAAAATGGATTAATAAACTGTGGTACTTCTACACAATGGAGTACTACTCAGCAGTAAGAAAAAAAAATGATATACTAAAATTTGCAAGCAAATGGATGGAGCTGGAGAATGTCCTCCTGAGTGAGGTATCACAAACCCAGAAAGATAAGCAGGGGATATACTCATTCATTAGTGGACTCTAAACAAAAAGCAAAGCATGTCCAAGCTGCAAACCACAATCACTGAACAGCTTTGGATCTGAAGCACCTTGGGCTGGTGCCTTGGAGCCCATTCCTTCCAGAGGAACACCTGACCCAATCTTGATGTTGGGGTGAGGAAAGCAGATCTGCCTGAAGGGGATGATGAACTAAGCCACCTTGGGACCTTGGGACCTC
Source organism: Sigmodon hispidus (assembly GCA_004025045.1). Taxonomy (NCBI): domain Eukaryota; kingdom Metazoa; phylum Chordata; class Mammalia; order Rodentia; family Cricetidae; genus Sigmodon; species Sigmodon hispidus. The sequence goes on from PVIH01003645.1 coordinate 72,443, forward strand.
CTACCCTTGCTGGGGAGGAGATAAAGTGATGGGGAAAGAGAGAATGAGTGGGAGGGGGAAGGGAGTCTGAACAGAAGGGGACACATGGATAAAAAGGTCCTTGGAGCAACCGAACATAGATCCTAAAGAAATAACGTGGAGCATCCAATAAAGAAAGCCTGTGTTTGTTCATCTAGGGAAGATACTAAAACACAGTTAGGGACTTAACCGTGGAGGCCAGGTAAGTCTTCTGGATGCCTGATAGTTTATTTTTGAACA